>PVLD010021817.1:0-30627 GCA_004027595.1 Dinomys branickii
CAGTCCCCATTTCAGATCCTTCTTGGGTTCAGGGTACACACCTCTCTCCTTTCTGTCTTCATATTGCTATATTCCATTATCTGGGTGGTAATCCTCTGGGAGGTTCTCTCTCTGCTGCTTACCCGGTCGCCATCTTCCTGGAAGTCCCTCCAGAATTTTCTTGAACTAAATCTGAGTAATATTTTATTTGCCTTTTGAATTATTTAGAGGAGCTTTTTAAGATTTCAGGTGGCTTGATCTAATAATTCTTACATTTAATGGCTTTATGCCTATGTAATTGTTTTAGAAATTGAGGTTTTCTTGATTGTTTTTGTTTTTATAAATGTTGGTGGACATTTGGGGGAAAAATTAGCTCTTGTAAAGAATGAAGTTTCATTATATGGAAATTTAGTGACGGTGATTGTTATGGTTAGTGTCTGGATGTCCCCGCAAAGCTTCATGGCGTCATTGGGCAGGCCTCTAGAGTTTATGACTGATTCATGATCCAATGCTGGGATTATGGGTGTGAGTGATACACCTGCCTGCAATATGAGGGAGAGAAAAAGTCTTCTCTGCACAGCCCTCCCTTTTTGCTCTTTTTGCTTTTGCTGTGCTCTGCTGCATGAACTGTTTCTCCTCTGCCATGTGCTACTCTGCCTTGGAGCCAGCCGAGTATGGACTGAAATTTCCACAAACTGTGAGCTAAATAAATCTTTCTTTGTTTAACTTTGGGCATCAGGTATTTTGTCTCAGCACTGAAAAACAGTTACTAAGACAGTGATCATAATAGGCACTTTCTCCACTTTGTACATCAAAAAGGTTGTTTCAGTGTTATACAGAAGTAGGAGAATTCTGGTATCATTTTTATTATTTCTTTGTAAGCAAAACATTTTCCATCCTCCCACTCCCATTTCTTACAGTTATGTGTCTGTTCTGAGAAATGTGTTAGGTGATTTCTTTATTGTGCAAATATCATAGAGGGTGCTTGCACAAACTTAGCCTATTGATATAATCAAGACAAGTGGTAAACATGACATATATAAGGCTGCTACCAATATAACATGGTATAGTTTTATAGTAATCTTTTTTATAAGTAGGAAAACTTTCTAAAAACAATAACATACTAAATGAATCAATGTGATTTATTATTATGATGTACATACATAATTATATGTGCTAAACTCTTTGGTAATACTAGGAATTGAACCCAGGGCCTTCAAACTGAGCTACATTCCCAGCCTCTTTATTTTGAAACAGTGTCAGTCACTAAATTGCCCAGACTGTGTTCAAACTTGCAGTCTTCCTGTCTCAACCATCCAGAGTTCTGGGATTACAAGTGTGCCAAGCCTAGCTGTATATGCAAAAGATTGGTTGTGCAGGATGCTTACATCAATGTCACAAACCTGAAAGGTATTGTGCCTCATAGTTGCAACAGCTACCAACTTTACTTGTTCAGTTTCCTTCCAATCCTAAGTGACCACTGTTGTATGTATGCCCAGTCTATTGTTGACTGAGGCCTTATTATTTGGTGCATGGCTGTTATATTTTTATTTGTTGCTTCTCTATTATCTGCTACATTTGTTCCTTTTGGTATTTCACACTGGATTTTTTTCTTTTTTTGTCTTTTTGAGACAGGGTCTCGCTATGAAGTTCAGGTTGGACTTGCTCTCACTTTGTAGCCCAGGCTGGTCTCAAACTCACAACAATCCTCCTACCTCAGCTTCCCAAGTGCTGGGATTACAGGCATGTTACCACCATACCCAGCCTCACCCTGGATTTCTTGGATGTAGAATTCACATTTATTTGTCAGTTCTGCATCTTTATCCCTTTCCTCTGACTTCTTTCTCCATTGATAGTTTTTATGAATTTACTATATTTGTATTTTAGAACTTAGTAAAATTTTTATTTGAATGCAATCTTTCTTGATCTGATTGTTCCTTTTTGAGAAATACAACATTGTTACAAATTATGTTTAGTATTAAAGTTTTCTGCTTTGATTCTGTAGAATGAGATCCTATTTTCAAAATGCTGTATCTTTCCATGTTTGCATATTTTTAAAGGTTTTTTAAAAAATAACACATGGAGCTGGGTGTGGTGGCGCATGCCTGTAATGCCAGCACTTGGGAGCCTGAGGCAGGAGGATTACTGTGAGTTTGAGGCCAGCCTGGACTATACGGTGAGTTCAAGAACAGCTTGAAATACATAGTAAAACCCTGTCTCGAAAAACAAAATCACAAAAAATGCCACTGTTGATCTTAGTATGACTAAAATTAAAATAAATATTTTCTCTTTCTATAGGTTTATTTTTCTTGGTTCAAAATTACTTGATTACAAAATGTTAGAAAGATTGGGAAGTTCAACACTTTTCTAGGTATTTGTTTGGGGCCACCTAAAGAGCAAGGAGCTGTGGGTAGTGTTTCAGGTCTTCATTGTGGATTGAAGGCCACTCCTTAGAATCCTGAGGGAGCTTAACAAGTTTTTCCTCTATGCTCATTTGGCAGCCTGAAGTTACCCTGTACCTTACACTTGTGAACTAGTAGCCAACTTTCTGTTAAGTGCTTTCTTTCCTTAATGAACCATGATATCAAAGGGAGCCCAATGCAAATACTGCATTCCACGTTTCCTGGCCAGCATACATTTCCTTGTATTTGCCTGCTGCCCAGTTTGGGGAATGCCAGACTTGTTTTGTAGGTTGACCTACATAGACAACTAGTTGTGACCTGGCTGGGACTGGTTGCCATTGTTCTCAGAATATCCCCATCTGCTTCCTGTCATTCCTGACCCCATTGAGAGCATCCTTCCCTGTTTCCCAGCTCTTAGAAATGTTGCTATGTCATTTGAACTTAGGAAGAGAAACTAAAATTTCAATCTTGAAATCTGAGTCCCTCTACCATGTGTGACCATTCAATTGTCAAATAGTGGATAAGGAATGAAGGCTAGTTCAATATGCTGTTTTCTCCTCTACTGCAAATGCCTTTTGAATAAAGATTTTTGGATCATGCACAACAAAATCAGATTACAGCAAGTCCCCGATTTATGAATGAGTTCCACTCTGGGAGAACATCATTGAGTCAGATTAATTCCCGAGTCCAACAAAGTGAGTCTTACACATCTCGGACACAAGTACACAATGTAAAACATAAAAAACCCTTCCCATGTTCCATGATCTTGTCCATGTTCTTTAGAATTGTGTCAATGGTTGAATGACTCATGTGATAAGAACAAGCGAAGTCTGCCTTTTCACCTTGGTCCAATCTCTCAATTACCTTTTGTTTCCATGGTTATTGCTCTGCATTTCCTAGCAGTCCCCTCTACATCACTGCTTTTCCTCTTGCTTCTGAGCGTTCTGGGCTGATTGAGCACTGTACTACTGTACACTAGTGCACTACACAGTAAGCACACAGCAGCACAACTGTGACAATGTCCGGCAGTCACGTGAGCTACTTCTGAGACGTTTACACCTACAAAAGTTTGTAATGTGAGGCCCGTTATTATCTGTTCACAATTTGAATGTAAGTCAGAGACTTACTATACTGAATTCCTAATGATTTAAAAGAAAGCAAATTTGGGCATCAGGATTTAGAAACAGCTATTATTGGCAATTCCTGATCAAGGTAACAAAATTATCTTAAAACTGCCTTTTAATTGCGAAAGTCAAAAGAAAGCAAAATATTGAATGTACCAACTTTGGTTTTGCGCCCAAACCACAATGCAAAAGACTGGGAAACTAGGCTTCATTACTTGACCACTCCCACACTATATATTTGTTATCAACCTGTCATGAAAATGTGGTCAAAAGCCCATCTACCAAATTCGAAAGGACAGCTCAATGACTCTGACTGCTGACAACCTGAAACTTAAAAATAACAAACTCACCCACAGGCTGGGGGATGTAGCTCAGTGGTGGAAGTGAGGTAAGAAAACTATTGTACACACTATTTGTAATATTATCTTTGATGTTCTTTCCACACATTTCAGTGTAAGAGCTGGTGGTGGGTAACTAGCTACTGCTAAGTTTCCTGATAAAGTTATTAAATGACTGGGTTCCTGATAGGGTGAATGTGTATATATATTCAGACTTGAGATATAATGTATTGTATGTGTTCTGGTTAGAACCCCATTTTCTGATTTGAAAAAAGCTTAGTCTGTGAAATTCACTGGGGAAATTTAATACTGGATAGT
This sequence comes from Dinomys branickii, assembly GCA_004027595.1. NCBI lineage: Eukaryota > Metazoa > Chordata > Mammalia > Rodentia > Dinomyidae > Dinomys > Dinomys branickii. The sequence goes on from PVLD010021817.1 coordinate 4,162, forward strand.
CATTATTTAAAAAGGAGTGATCTGTAAGGTGTAATGAGTACAAGGTGCTTATCTTAAGAGGTTATTTACAAGTGAATTTTTATGTCTGGAATGTCTTTGAAAACAGTCTAGAAAGCAGAGGGGTGCTAAAACAGGTCAGTACTGGTAAGAATGCTTGCTTAAGTACAGGAGACATAATTATACCATTTTTCTGTACTTGCATGTTTCCATTTTTTCTATATTAAAATGAGTGGAACTGATTTAAATGTATTTAAGTACAGAAAAGGTTACCTAGTATAATGTAGCTATGGTGATTTCTGTGTAAAAGCTGGAAAGATTTCTATAGATCCTAGGCAAGATGAGTGTCAGGGCCTAAAGGAGTTTGCTTTTGAAAAATTAAATAACTCATTAAAAAAAATCATTTCTAAATATTAAGTGGAATGAAAAATGTATGTACTCCAACTTCCATATAGAACTTATACTTTTGTCAAATTTTTAAGTCGGAGTAAGGTACATTTTTAAAAAGCTAACATCACTACATGTTCTAATAAAGCAAAAGTTGTGAACCAAAAATATATTTGGGACTAGAATTAGTTTGATACTGTATGTTATTTCTAACTAGACAGAAAAGATAAAAAATGTAGTGTTTGCTCTTAGTTTATTAATTTATTTTGCAGGAATCTTTGACTTTCTGAATATGTATTGTTTGGAGGTATGATGCATGCATAGCCTTTCAAATGCCTTTGTACAATTTCATCTCAAAATAATGTCATTCACAGCATACACAGAAATCTAAGAGACACATGATATTTACATGATTTAATAAGTTCTTACTGCTTTAATGAAGAAACTGATCAATTCTTTTACAGCAGGGAGAGAAACATGGACACTGGTTGTCATTATAAATAAAAATCCAGAATTGTTCAGTCTCAAAGCAACCTTTCATGGCTTTAGAAATTAAAACTGAGTTGTCATTCTATTAATCTCTGAATGCCCAAGCCATGCAAAATCTACTTGCATTAAATATTTGGGGATGCAAATAATACAGAAAAAATATCTGGTGAATGTGAAAACATCATCAGAATTAACTTTCACAATAGGAAAATACTGTTAATTCTTTCAAAAAGATACAGTAGTGGTGCAACACAGACAGTGCCCAATTTATTCTGATTTTTCAAAGTAACATTTCAATTGTTTTCCTTTTTCTACAGATATACAGACACGCTGTAACAAAGGCTTATTTAAGGTCTAACAATGGTACAATATTAAAATAACTCAATTTTTAACAATAAAGGGACATCTCCACAGTCCAGGATACATCCTGGATATTTTTAAAGGACAATTCTTCTATGCTTTATATTCTTGCTTTTTGCTTATACTGTCAGAAACAAAATTACAATTACCTTTAAAATACTATATAAAATTGAGTTGCCACAGGAAGGATATTAACCCTAAACAGTTGTGACAAACCAATAACAAAATTTAAGGAAACACTGATTTTTTTTTTAGAATTAAAAAGTACTAAAATTGAGACCAGCTCCTTAAAAATTAAACTGCTTACCACACTTCCCATTTCTTCCAGGGAAATAAACAAATTAGCAACACTTTCCCCACCATCATTAATCTGTTCTAAAACTACATTTTTTACAATGGATTTGTTTCTTTACCTCCTGCCTCTACTCTCCCCCAAACTAGATCGGTATTAATTCAAGACATTGTATGATGCTTAGAAGACTTCTGGCTCCTCTGTTACCACTTTAAACGTTTTAACAACTCCAAAATTTAAGGGGCAATGTACTTACACAAAATGGCGAACATGCTTGGTAAAAACCCAGTTTACAATAAAGTGAAATAATGTAAAACATATAGTCAGATCTGTATGTTACCAGGTACATCAAACCAGACCTATTTTAAGAAAAACAAGCCTCTTACAACAATCAAGGAGTGCACCAGCTAACTGAAAACACAGGCACCCTAGCAGCCAGGCGTCACCCCATTATACCCTCACAAATGTGTCAATTGTTTATTCACACCAAACTAACTTGTGCAGCCTTTTAAAAAGTTACCTTGAAAGTTGGGTGAATTCTTACTAAAACTGGTCACAGGCAAGAAGCAGTCTATATGGGACACAAATGTATCAAATTCGTCAGTGTCAAATTACTTTTGCTCACTTTTCAAAACAACATAGCCTATGTTGGAATATGAAACTTGTGCACCATTGAAACTTAATGTGTACAAAGCTTCCTTAAAAGTCTATCTTTGATGTTTTATCCTCCACTCTCCATACCTAGCAAACAGACTGGTTCCTCATTTTTCCTAGCAGGTGAAAGCAACGATTGAATGGATATATCATCAAAGTACTGAAACCATGCATCTACTGTATGATAACAGTTTATTAACCTTGGTGTATTTTCATGCAAGTTTTAAAGTCATCTACATGGTTTTAATAAAGCACTGTATCAGACTGTTTTCAGACATGCTACTTTCATTTTCAACTGACAACTGCCAAGTTAATTACCAACACTTCAGAGTATCACTATGAGTACTGGTAAACCTTTTTAGCTAGAACACCAAGCAGTATATATATGTATGTATATATTTTCCCTTGAACTGTTTCTTAACACCAAATGATGCTGACCATCACTAACAAAATATGAAACCATACAAAGGCAAAGGCATTTTACAGAACAATAGGACTAAGAGACTGACAGAAACCAGTGTTACAAAATCCTTTAAAGATCACTGTTCATGCTTTTAAGCCCATCTGCTTTCTCACCATTATTTTCACAGTTTTGCCAGTTATTGTATTAAAACATGTTTTATCAGTGTAATTACATAACCATGCTTACCTTGGGAAACAAGTGACTATATTTTGGGGAGTTATTCCATATATGAAAAAATGTTTTGAAAGCTGTAGGCTATGTGTGAAGTTACGATTTTGATGCAAAACTATGATGAGTTATGCCTTTGGTTTCATTATGCTATTAAATGCAGCTTGTTTTTCCAGGTCTGTCAGATTTTACTGCTAAATTAGAATACAATGACAGCACAGTGTGTGTGTGTATACAGAGGGGACACCTGGTATTCTAAGGTTATACCCTCAGGTAACAGCCTTCAGGATGGGAAAACCTACCACCTTTATTACTGTTCATCATCACCAAAATAGGAGGGGTTCCCAAAACCCAACGCTGAACTACGCTTATCTGAATGTTACTTGATTTTGAGCGATGCACCCTGGTGAGTCACACTTCATAGTGCCTTACTATTACCTGAACTGCCAGAATAAATATGAACTCTGAGAACAGTTTCATTAAATTTAAAACGTTTCAAACTTCCCTGTACTCATCTTTCTTGTGTATGTAGGGAGGGGTCTGAAGAGCAAACCTAGCTTTGTGAATGCTAGGCAAGTACTCTCCTACTGGGGTACAGCCCCAGCCCAGGACTATTTCTCGACTAGCCTTCACTTGCTCCCCAAATAATGCAGTGCACAACTTTATGATATTGGCCAACTACTTTTTCCCTCATGTTTTTATAAACATGTGCAAATAAATCTTTATTGAACAGTTAGTATTTTTTTAACTAAATTAGGATTATGGCACAAAGTATTATCTGTGCTGTAAACATCATGAAATCATCACAAAATTAAAAGGGGGAGGGGAAGGCCTGATAGACTACAAGTATTTCTTAAGAACCACAGCTGAGCAGAAGATTTCCAAATGAATTCTGGAATGGACTCACATTTGGCATATACTCACTGTGCTATTGACAAAGCAGAGTTTTATGAGAATGTCATTTATAAACTCGTATTTTGTAAGGGTTACTTTTAAAGCCAGAGGCCTAATAAAAGCATACAGTAACTTAAAAATGTATTTCTTATGTGGTATAATTAGGTCTTAAGTTACCAGTGTTGATACAGGTTGATGAATCTGTACAAACCAAAGGGATCTTACTGCCTCTGATTGTACCTTCCAACAAAGGGCATGATCTGCCTCATTCCTGACCACTACAAATCACATTTTAAAATATCTGTGTGCATGTGTTTGAAACTACCCCTGAAAAAAAGCAGCAATTACAAATACCCTTATTATTCTGCCAAAAAAATGTATTTTGGGTGCTTTTTCCACTCCTTCTCTTCACAGGAAGCAGCAGGAAAGAAGCACAGGGAGCCTTGGTTTCCCAGAGAGATGTGATCAGGTAAGTCTGCTCTGGAATTCACAGTTTGCCTGCATAAACTGTAACATTTCACACCATGATTCAAAGGTCAACTTTGAAAAATAAGGGCCACTCAGCAGTAACTGTAACGACTGGGATTCCACAGAAGGGCTCTTGACTTCTCTGTGTACATTCTTTCAGGAGAGAGGCCTTTCCTGGTTTCAAGTATCCCTTTCTACCTCTCCCTCTACAGTGAGTTAAAGGAAAAAATAAAGACCTCCCCGTTTTTCCTTTTGTGGGCACAGTGGCCATGACGCCATTCCTCCGCCTCCCCCCAGGGAATCAGAAATGAAAAGGCTGGGCAGATGAAGAGATTCCCGAGGTTTCCCTTTCTTCTGGCGGGCGCTCCAAGTTTCACTTTCAACCCAGTGCCAGCTCTGCTGAATTCAAGTGTACCGTGGCATTTCACACTGTTCACAGCGATTCAGTGCTGGGTGGTTGAGGAAGGTACAACTGTCACAATTCCATGGAGCCCCTTCATAGTCTTCATCTCGGGATTGTGTCCGAGGACTCGGTTTGGAGCTGGATAGATGCTCTGAGGGGAGTGAGAATTAAAGGAAAGAAGAGGGGAAAATGGATGAAAAATTTTGCAAGTATAATCCAAACAAAAAACTACCCAAGAAGGCAGGTGGGGTAATTTCCTGCCTTATCGAGTGTGTAAGCCAATTAGTAAATATACCTGTTGGGAAAGCATAGCTGAACAAAAGGTTTGCTTTCAAAAGTTTTTTTTTTTCCTATAAGAAGACGGCTAGAAGTCCTGAATAGATCGCCTTCCCAGTTCATTCCCAATAGATGGCGGACAGTTAAGTTTTATTCCAGCCACATGAAAGACAGTTTCATAGCATGTCACTTCTATCTCAAGTTCTCCCTGTGATTTCAGTCTACCTTAACATTTCATCTCTGTGGTTCCATCCATACCATAGGAAAAAACTCATCAACTGTGTACCTTTTTCTTTGAGACCTTAAATTCCAACAATATTCATGTTTTATACTAAAAGTTTGTAAATGGCACGGATGGTTCATAACAAAGTTCTCCCCAGAATAGTGAAAAGCTGAAATTCATTCAATTACAAAACACTATATTCTGATTCCTTTCTATCTGTAACATAAAATATTCATTTATCAGTTCTGGAAAATGTCTGTAGCTTGCTAGCAACCTTATGTTGATTTCCAAGATTTAAAAAACAAACAAACACACTAAAAGCTGTATTCCTTTTAAGTCCTCATTGTCTCTGACCTTGTGTACAAAAATGTTCTTCTCCTAATTTGTAAATCCTCCCTTTTAGAAATGGTCCCTGTTGAGAGTGAGTTCTAAAGATGTACAGATAGAATTCACCCAGGAACCTGGGCCAGGGCTGGGACGCTAAGCGTTTTCACCTATAGAATACTGGAAACCCTCACTAGGAATTGGGAATAAGATTAACATCTAAGGTAAGCAATCTTTCTAAGCAGATAAAAGAAACAGATGTGGGGAAACTTTATCAGATACTGTTCGGGGCCAAGTGTATCATCCACTGAAAACTAACTAGCTCACTTCTGGTTTGTCTATTTGTTTTTTGTGACAAATGGCTGGTATAAACATTCACTCACAGGTAAAGAGAACTGAGGTTTAGACCTTGAAGTTTACCTTTACCGCCTGGTAAGCAGAAAGGTGATCTTAGCTGTACAGTATGATAGAACAGTAGTAGGTTCTTTTAGTATATTGCTACGGCTTTAAAGAGGAGGTGGGCTTGTTCTGACGGCCTCCTTCAGCAGCTATGATCGCGCATCTACGTCTTTCGCCTTATGACTCCCAAACATGTGGATCTAGTACAGTGTTCTTTTTCGTCTTGTATGGAAGAAGAAAAAGCACATTGTTGAAGTGTTCTGTTATGGGAAAAATGTTTACTATGCCATTTCCAGGAAAGGGCCTCTCTCATATAGCAGCTTTTGTGTTTTGAAAGGAAAATATGCCTGAAAACCTAATGGTTTTTAAAAATGACACTTTATTACTGTTGGTTTTGAATAAACAGGCTCTCAAAATTGAACTTTATCCTTCTCTAAGACAGGAAAGGATAGTTTTGAAAATGTCTGCAGCTGGCCAGCAGCCTTATATTGGTTTCCAGAATTTGAAAAGACACATACAAAAAACTTTTTATTTCATAAAGTAATATTTACTACAGAGGAAGATAGTAAACTCTTAGCAATTACTGTCTGTCTTATGTTAATTCTAAATGTAGCTAGCTTTCAACTTTAGATTATGGCGATGCACATACTTTACATGCAAATCTAAAGTACTATTTTTTCCTAAACATAACTAACTCAGGATATCTTACGACTCTGTTTCATACCATAAAACTTTCACTTGCAATAAGAAGTCATTCTGATGGAACTTACCAAACCATTTTTTAAGATGTGTTCACATCTGATTAATAGGTATGCAGCCTTTTCTTATTCATGAAAAAGTTAAAAAGAAACTTAAAATAATATTTCGTATTATTTTTAAATGGATTTTAATAGTCTAAATTTTCCATGAAAATGAAAAAGCCTCATTGTCACAAATAAACATAGTGTAATCAATATTATCTGTATCATACAGAAGACAATTTGTTCACAAGTATGCAACTCAGTATTTTAAAAATTTATATTTTTCTACAGTAGCTTCAACATGAATGAAAAATGCCATTCCCTATCCCCAATGGTAAATATGCTAAGAGGAAGGGTTTGGTTTCTTTAACCATATAAAGTATATCTTGTTCATACATTTGTTCTTAGGATGGGATCTTTTGAACTAGTTTTACAATATTTAATAATAAAGAAAATGTGGTTTTTATATACAATGAAGTATTACTCAACCATAAAGAAGGATAAACTTGAGACATTTGTAGGTAAATGGATGCACTTTGACACCATAACATTAAGTGAAATAAATCATACACACAAGCTTAAACGTTGCATGTTCTCTTGTATGAGAAACTCAAAATACGAATGCAGAACAAAATAAATAATAAGAAGCAGGGAGGCCTGTTTCAGATGAGAGGGGAACATAAGACAGAGAAAGGGAAAGGGATAGAAAGAAAGGAGGGAAAAAACTGGAACTAGCGCTTTAACAAATGGGGAGGTGTCCAAGAGTCGTAAGGAGCAGGAACGAAAGAGAATGAAGATGGGTTGTGAGCATGTACGAACTACCCCCATGGACGTCATCATGATGGACTGCAAACATGGACGAATGAAAATGAAAACGATCAGCAGAATACTTGCACAAACTCAAACATACAGTTTTGAGAAACTACACTGAAACTGAATGTCAGGATAAAGTTCAAGACACAGTATAAAACTGCAGTGAGAAGTTTATAAAATTCAGAGCTTCTAAGTCATTTTAAAAGTATTTATTTGGTCTTAATTTTAATACACTGTTTCCTCAGAGCTGATCTATCAATTTTGGTAGCTACTGAGTGTTTAAAATAAATGTGGTTAGTCCAAATGGAGATGTACACTACACATGTATAAAACATGTAACAAATTTAGAAAATTTAGTATAGAATAAGGATTATTAAATATCTCACTATCCAGTACAATTAATTTCACCTTTCTTTTTGCTGTTTATAGACTATTCTGAATCATTTATGTAGCTTACATTTCATTGGATAGTACAGAGAATAATTTCTGAAAATAAAAATATCAAGGTCTGATAACTCTACATAGGTTAACATGTGCTTTTGGACATTCTGCATGATCTCTGGACACACAAGTACAAACCATCTGCAGCTGCTGCCTGGGTGTCATGGACATCTGCCTGTACTTTGGAGGTCACGCTAATTCTTCGGGCTTTTCTCTCAACTGTGCAGGGGTCTGAGGAGTCTGCATAAGAAGAAGCAAAGCCAGTAAGAAGGGACCAAGTCATTCTTCAGTAAGATGGAGCAGGTTCACAAGGACAGCTCATGTAAGCTACATGGCTGAGCGCCCTTACTTTTCTCATTACTTCACGTACTTTAGGTCCCCTGTGAGGGCACATGGTACATTTAATGCTGCATTTACAACCTATGCAGAGCAGGGGTTCTTTCAACTTTTTCCATCCTCTTCCATTACTTGGAACAAATGCCTTGCTTTTACCCAGATCCCCCTTTTCAGGGGAACAAGGGTACAAACTCAGTGACAGCAATTAATGTCAATGTGAAAGCAAAATTTGGGAGATTATACTTCAGTGATTCTCTGATTAAGCAACAGCTAAAAGAAAACTGCAGGGTAAAAAAAGGATAACTACTAGATATAATAGTGGCAAAATACAACTGCAAATTTTATAATTAAAAAGCAAAAATAATAGTACTTGAAAAGTCAGAACCAATTCAAAATAATACTATTCCTGACAAGTGCTTCAAAATCATTTCATAAATTCCAATTATCTATGTATGCTGAAGGCTCGTAGACACTTTGCAACATGGATAAGAACCGTAGGCATCTCCATATCATGCTCTGTTTTTTTTTTTTTTTTTTTTTTTGGCGGTACTGGGGATTGAACTCAGGACCCTGCGCTTGCTAGGCAGGCGCTTATTCCACTGAGCTATATCCCCAGCTCCCATATCATGCTAAAATACTGTTTCTATGAATTTACAGGTTACTACCAAACAACATTTTATATTAAGTGAACAATGGCAGACTCCATAGTATTTGCCCTTAAAAAGCACATAAGATCTTTCTTTTAAAAGATCTCGCACTTGCTGACCAGTTCTACTCATACAAAATCCTACAGTACAACCCACTTTTAGAAATCCCCACTCCACAATTGGAAGCACGGCAGCTTAGGCACTTAAACACTCCATTATCAGAGTAAACAAGAGCAAACAATATGCTCTTTCTGTGCTTCAAAGAATAAGGTAACATTCTCTTTCTTTGATTTGTAAAATACTTCCATGGCATCACATAACTTCATTTCACTCTTAACAAAAACCTTTTAAATCCACACATGTAAGTACTTGAACCAATCACCTCCACCTCTGTGGTGCATATTAGATCTGAATAGGGTCAGGTGGCCAAGAAGACCAGGAAAGTCCTCAGGTCGTAGGACCCCAAGATCAGTGCTCCTGTCACTGTGTGAGTTTCCAAAGAAGGAGGGGGGAAATCTGCCAAGTTATCTGAGGAGAACACACAAGTGTGTGCATGCAAGGACCCGCATGTGCAGCACGCGCGCGCGCGCACACACACACACACACACACACACACACACACACATTGCTTAACTGCAAAGTCCAATCCAAAGTTTTCTCTTTCCTTCTGTTTTTTTTCTGTTCTTCTCTAATTCTTTTTTTTTTCATTCTCTAATTCTTATACTTCTTCACATAAACCTAGAGTGTTAAGTTCTAGTATGTATCTATACTGTAAGGCATTCAAACAAACCAGTTCTACCAGTTATTAACATTTTACTGGTTTGTTTTGATGTTGTTAGTGTACTTTTTTAGAAAAGTCTAAGTTAGCTTAAAAAACAAAATGAAAATATGCAAGTACTTAATAAAATAAATTTGACTTCATACAACTGAGTAGCTTTTTATAAATCTGTGATAAAATGGATTCTTCCCAAATTATACAATTTAATCAGGTTACACTGTTTAAAAATTTTCACAGAAAATGGTGGAGGTAAAAATCTATTCATTAAATAACAGTACCATTTTATATTTTAACCAATATATATTATGAAATTAAAGCTCAGCTAAATTTTCAAAATAGAAATCCATTATTTAAGTAGAATGTATGTTTTAGATGGTTTTCTAGTTCGCCTTTATTAAAATTGCATACATGCAGAGAACAAATTAATTGGGATAAGGTGTTGTGTCTTTGCTCTGTAGAATGAAGCATCCATCTATCTAATCAATCTATATAATAAACATTCAATATGTATTTTAAATACATATTGGTCCCATTACAACTAATTCTGAGGGACCATATAATAATGGCTTTGGCAAATTTTATTTGAATTAAATGAGCCAGGGAAAAAGACACTTCTTATAAAAAGTACTTATAGAGAGCTAAAGTTTAATTATTAATGAGACTACATCACAGAATATTAATGTAAGCTTTATGTAATTCTAGCCAAGCAGGATAGCAAACAGGACCCTCCCACCTCAAATACACGGTGTTGATCTTAGAGACAGCAGAATGGCATATTAGCAACACTGCTGCTAGAAAACCACACCTATCCGGGCTCCTAGTAGCCATCCTATTACTTCAAGAAATTTCCTTTTTGAATGGTCTTTCATTATATGCATATTCCTTTGTAAAGTGGCTACTGAAGTATTTTGCTTTTCATAATATATTCTAGATACCAGTGTTTTTATCAGATACCTATGTTGTGAATATTTTATCCAAGTCTGTGGCTTACCTTTTCATTTTCTTAATAGTCTCTTGATGAGCAGAAATGGAGAATTTATTGCTTCCCCTGTCCTGTCTAAAAGCTTAATGTATACCTAAGTTGCAAAGCTATTCTATGTTTTTCTAGAAGCTTTATGGTTTTTTACTTAGGTAACTCAAATTTTTACATATGCTATTAAGCAAATAAATCCCCCCATAGGAATATCCAGCTCTTCAGCCCTACTTGGTGAAGATTTTCCTTTCTCTATTGGTTGTTTGCATGAATCCTTATCTACATCTGGACTGTATTTTGTTCCAATGATCTACTTCTTTATTCCTCTGCCAGTATCACACCGTGATTACTGTAGCTTTATACTAAGTTCTGAAGCGGGTTTGTGATTTTGCATTTTCATTTTAGAATCAATTAATTTTAAAAAGCCTATGGGGATTATAATTGTTATTATATTTACATAGAAATCTCGGAAGAACAGGTATCTAGTTGTGGTAATTTGTAGTCTCTTTTTTTTTATCTCATGTTTGCTTTCTTTTATTTAGTTTTTATCTTAGATCAGTAATTTTAGATCTTCCTGTCTTATATGAACATTTAAAGCTTTTATAAATTATCATCAAACCATAAATTTAACTATTATAAATAATTTGGCTTTGCCCAAAGAGGTCTGACATTGTCCTCAACTCCTTTGTAAACCTTTGAAAATAATACTGGTGTCTTTGCAATGGGTCCCTTGAACCACACCTCCAAGTTTATGCTCATGAGGTGCCACACGGAGGACATACTGTTCACCATTTCTCATCAGCGTTGTTCTGTTTCTAGGGTGGCAACTGTTCATGCACTCCCTTAAATAGAACAATTCTTTGACGACAGCCCTTGAGTCAATTACATGAAGTTCACCTGCTGGATTTCTAGTAAGCGGTACTTCTTTAGCAGACTCCAAGGCAAAATCACGTTTAAAGACTCATACTTTATAAACTCAAGGAGTAAAGTGATACCTATCTCTGTGTAACCTAGTGACTTTTAGGTGAAGTGACATATGTTTGTATAGTGCCAAATCTGGCACCATCCACTAAGATGATTCTTTGTACCATGTTTAGAAATCACTGGCTATTGCAAATGTGGATCTGATGAACTATCCATGATAGCATTAAATAATAAATAGAACAGATCCTGTGTTACAACTCATAAATAAAATATAAAAACACTCTACTGAATATACATGGAAACCTGTTCAACCAAAATTTACATAAGTAGGTCAGGCTATGTTATTAAGATAGAATTTATACATTCTCTACTTAAAAATAAGTCTGATGAGATTTTAATGTTGCACCCTTGAGTGACTTTTTAAGAAATACATTCTCCACTATATAGTATGTATTCATCATTAAACTATCTTGAGTTGCTTAAAGCATTTAAAGGACTAAAATATGAAATGCAAACTTTAGTTGAGTCTTGAGAATTATAAAACATGGGCTATCGATAGGAGTGAGGCAGAAAATGTTAACCTACATTCAGTGCCTCGACATTTCTGTTTAACTGAAATTAATGAATGCCAATTAAAGGTTTGTCTATAAAAACAGGGAAAACAGATTTGATGCCTTTACATCACTTTTATGTAACCAGGATCTGAAAATAATTCCTCCAAACCAGCTATGAGAGATTTATTTTTGTCCTTAATGAGAAAACACCTAAGTCCCTATCTAATTGCTAGGTTCATCTTTTGAATACACTCTTTTGTTGCCTGAAAAATAATCCACCACAGATCTAATTTTCTATTCTAATAGCAGACACTTAAAATTCTCATTGTTTTATAAAAAATATTCTTAAAGTTTTTATTATTTTAAATAATACTGCTGAGTAAACTCATAATGTTAACTATATAATAAATACACCATTTCAACTTGTTTTCTAAAAGTGAAAATTTGGAGACATTTCCTTATCACCTTCATAACATTAACTTAATCAACATAAACAAAGGTACCATATTAATGAACATCTCAAATGGACATTTCTTCAAATACTTAAGATGTCCCAGAGAATTTTGTTATTTAATTTTATGCTTGTGCCATGTCCCTACTCACCTTTTTTAGATGGTTTCGGTGGTACAATTGGGCCAGGCTCTATGTGGTCATAAAAATTATTCATGGCTTTTGGATCAAAGTTTCCTATAAAAAAATTACCAAGCGTTTAGGACTCCTTCTCAAAAAGAAAATACACACATAATACGTGCAAGGAAAACGTTTCCCAGGGTTTCAAACACATTATCAGGTTTCAAACACACTATCCTAATTCTCCAAGTGAAATAGTGTTTTATCATTATGAGAAAAAAATCCAAGAAAACTACACCAGTGTTTATCTACGATGCATTCATTACCTGAAGGAATATTTCTAATTGTAGACTAGTCCCCTTAGGCAGGATTAAGTATGTGGACCATTTGAGGAGGTTAATGAAGAGAAAGGAAAGAATAGCTGACCTGTTTTCTTTGTTTATTTTGATTTAACAAACAAACTATAAGAAAGAAGACAAACACTGAAAGCTCCCTTTCCTGGCTTTCCAAATTTACTTTAAATTTTAATCCATTATAAACTCATCTATAGAAGAAGCCCAATATATAAAGATTAATTAAATTATATCTAGAGATACCTAAGCAACCTGAATAAATGTAAAGTATCAGCAATTCATGGATTCCTATTTTCAAGAAAAAGGAGAATCTTTAATTCCATGTTAAATGATGTCTATAGATTTGCCAAATGATAAAGGGTATGTTTCTAATTCCAGAATAGACAGAATAGTCCCTGAGAATTTGTTTTACAACATTATCACCTCTCTTAAAATGTTCACTCCTTGGTCTAGTATTTGTGTTTTAGCCCTATCTACTACTGTGACTCTGCCAAGGTCTGTTGTGATCCAGTGCCAGTTTTATGTCCTCCCCTCACTTCTGTGAACCTACCTCTATATTCTGCTTGTTCTACATAATTCTAGTTAAGCTTTCTAACTGTGCCTGTGCTTCTTTAGAGAATGCTATACAGTACCAACAGTTTAACTATATTGGGTATTCTGATTTCTATACTTTTCTTCCCAACAAATATTTTCCCAACCAAAACCAACAGTTAAGCTGCTTTTCATCTAAGTCTGAATGCTGTCTCCCCAAATGAAGTTCAGATTTCATTTCTAACTTAAAAGTTTAGGTTGGAAACTCAGTACAGAAAGATTTCTGGAGTATGGAGAAGTGTAATTTAGTATAAAATTATATATAAATGTTTCACTATCAAAAAAAGTTAATTGTAAGGTCACTGCCCAGTACAGAGTCAAAACATAGCTCTTTGCAATTATAAATGTTTTACTAAGAGAATTTCTCAAAACAATTCTTACAATAGCTCATAAAAGTCATGATGCCACTTGATATATTAATTGGGTTTTTTATGTTTTAAGATGCTGCATATCTATTTCTTTAATTACTTAAGTTACAGATGATGTTCTAATTTCTAGATTACTTAAGGCTTACTATAAATATAACCAGATGTTTGATTAGTGTCTTATTTTGCCTCAAAGACCACAAAAGTAAAAAAATGAATTTATGCAATGTTCCATAATAGAATAGCAATCACTTATATAACCCCCACATTATGTATAGTAATTCTTTCACTACTTAAAGCTAATAGGCCATACAGTGACTAAGCTTCTGAAAATAACTTTAAAGGTACCTGCCTAGATAGCTCAACATGCACATTCAAATTTTCCTCTATTTATTATTCAGACAGTTCCGTATCTTTTGGGTTCACCTCATCTACTATTTAATCTTGCCTAAATATGGCAATAAGATATCATATTATTAAGATATTGTATTATATAATCTTAGAATACTGTAGGAGCTCTCTTAGCTATCATAGTTAAGCATAGTAAGGGAGCTGACTAAAATTCAGAACAAAAATTACACACCAATATTAATGTAGCAAAACAGTAAGAGACCTTTTCTTTGCGTGAAATTCCATTCTGTCTTACATAAACCATGCCCATGGTGACCTAAACCAGGGGTCAACAGACTCTCTGTCAAGGGCCAGATAATAAATATTTTAGACTTTGTGGACCTGTAATACAATCTCTTCTGCAAGTGTGCAACTGTGTCCTTGAAGCACAAAAGCAGCTACAGACAATATGGAAACGAATGGACGTGGCTTTACTTCTCTAAAACTTTTATTTACAAAAACAGGCAACAGGACCTGGTTTGCTCTTAATATAAGAGCTATAATACCTACAAATGCTAGAGGACTAAGGACAACAAAAAATCACTTGGCTATATATAACAGGAATTGCTTTTCTTTCCCGATAATTTTTTTATTTCCTTAGACTGGAGAAAGGACACTGAGTACAGAATCCTTTCAGATTTCTTTTTTTTTTTCCTTTTTTGGTCTTTTTGAGATACGGTCTCACTATGCAGTTCAGGCTGGCCTTAAACTCACTTTGTGGCCCAGGCTGCCCTCAAACGCCCAACAATCCTCCTGCCTCTGCCTCCTGAGTGCTGGGATTACAGGCGTGCACCACCACACCCAGTTACTTTTAGATTTTTATGATCCCAACTTTTTTCAGTTGTTTTTACCCCTAGTTCATAGTCCCTCTCTTATAGTGATTTGCCTTTGAATCTTAAAAAAAATGCCTTTGTTTTTTACATGAAGAGAAGCTTTCTCCTGATTTCATGTCAAGTTATGAAACACTAGGGGCAGAAATAAAATAACTGATATAAAAAGTGCTGGGGACACAACCTACCCCTGGGAAGCAGACAATTCCACCAATGGCAACAACAGTAATGGGCATTCCAGAATGCCGCCTACTGGTCAAGTGGGCAGCAACTCTGGTGTTAGTCTCCTCTCCAGAGGAAACGGAGGCCATCTTTAACTTTGGTGAACTGGGTAAATGAAAGATAAGAGAGCTTCTACTGTACCATACTACTACGGGGAACCCAAAAGCCTAAAACTGAGAAGCTTAGTCTTCCGAATGGGTGTCCTTATTGTTTTTACAGATATTTTAGTTAACTGACTATCCCAGAGTATAATGACTAAAGGATAAATACAAAGTAACATAGGTTACTGTAAGTGATAGGCGCTTAATGATGAAACTGCCAGAGTAAAATTATTTTTTGATCCCCCAAATCTGATCCATGACCAAGGGGTGGAGGGAAATCTTTTCATCAGGATTGTAATCTTATAACAGATAAAAACTCTCTCTTAAATCTATAAAACCACCATTATTGCTATTTAAGCAGCTTAAAATACCACACTATTAATTATGGTTTACCAAATAATCAATTCTATACCTCTAGATTGAAGGAGGTCAACTTCTTTCAGTGTACAGTCAACATTTATCTGGAGTTGTCTGTTCATGCTTCTCAATCTTGTCATTTCCTCAGGCTAGTAAGAAAGGACCCAAAATAGCAATTGTGGGAAAGTCATTATCAAGCCCAACATGTAAGAACTACGTATTATATTAATCGTTCTGATTGGGTATTACCAAGAATAAGGCCTCAGTCCCTAGGAGGGCATCTTTAAAAAGTCCTACGTATATGTTTTTAAAGGAACAGTCATGTACAATGGCATGTACATCAAAATGGCCACATATAAACAAAAGCTGCATACAGTGGCAGGCCACAGTACTGGGCTGTGTTCTATCATGCAAGATACTACCACTGTAATCACAGAGCACAGAACATTTCTAAGCTTCCATTGTAAAGCAAACTTTCAGGATCAACCTTTAAGCAATGTCCATGAGTTTAGTTTTGCCTAGTGTGGTAACAATTAAAGCAGTACTAATTTTAATTAGTACTTAGCATCAGGCACTGAGTTTACCAGGACTGTCTTTTTCCTCTATCAACAATTCTTTCAGGCAAGAAATAAAGGTTAATTTACCCAAAGATATAAAGCTAATAATTTGTAGAGCCAGGAATTAATGTCATAGTCTTTTTCACCTTTTTGTTGATTTGAGGAAGCAATTAGTTTAGTAAATGATTAAAATGTCAGGAACAAATGAACTTCCTTCTCCTGCCTCAGCCTTTCCAGCAACACACATGAGCCACGCAAATGTGTAGAGCCCTTCTCTTCATGTAAGTTTTTCTGGAAAAACTTCCCATGCCACTCTTAATTTCCTTACTATTTACATGTATGGACATTAAAAAATAATGTTTAGACTCTGGAGGTATAAGTACTGAAGATTTCAGCACAGCCCAGGTATTACTTAATAGGGTGATTTCAACTATATAAAGAAATCCTAGCTGCTACTATAGGAAGACAAATGTCCTATTTTGTTTAAAATACACATTTAGCCAAAAGCTAAATGTGTAAACAGTGAAGAAAAAAGAGCAAAATGGCTATCTTTAATTCCTAAAAATGCTCTCAGGAGGTATTATCAAAATAAGGAGGAATATCCATTAGCAGGGATCAAAAGTTTTAAATAGGTGATATAAAAGGGTTATTAATAGAGCCACGGTCCCTTGGAATGCTAGAGGAAAAATATTAAAAATCACTTAGAAATATGTATTGGGAATTGCTTTTCTTTCCTCATTCCTATGGGCAAATTCTGTGACATTAATATATAAAACATACCTTTCCTCCCAGGCAATATTAAAATAGTTTAAAACATGCACTTGACTATTTATATTAAAGCATTTAGTTAAGATACTAAAAAAGTGATGGTATCATCCTAGGAACATGTGAAAGAATCCATTCTTTGTGGCAAAATCAACGACCTGAGGGGTTAGTCATTTCTATATATTTTGGGGCATGGGAAGAGAGATGTTTCAGCCACGGTGGCCCTGAATAGTGAAGCTTTGTAACTTAAACATGAAAATTCATATTATACTTTAAAGTCAAAAAGCTATTACACCTTTGCTTGTAACAAAAATCCCTCTCAACAGGGATAGTTCCAAAGATAGCAGAATTAGTGAAATGTATGGTTTATCTGTAAGATTTTTATGTCCTTTTTCAAATGGAGGTGGAGAACTACTTCTGAAAAATTACTGCCATTTGTCAAAAGTATACTGTGTTTTCATAGAGCAGAAGATTTCAAGATTTGCCATGTATGAGTTGTATATAAGATAACAGGATATTTGCATCTAACATTTTTTCAAAAGGTGACAGAAATACCGTGAGTCAACTGTTTTAGTTGTCTCACAGAGACACTGAAGACCACTGAGGCTCTTTGGTTCCTTGGCACCAATTATGCATTTGGAATTCAAAGCTGTGGGGTAGTTCAAAATTCCAATTAGAATAGGATGAATGGGGGATATGGCAATTGGCAGATCTTTGTTTATTAAAATTGTATTTATTCTCCAAGGTAAAACTTAAAATTCCCTCTCCCCCATGAAACTGTCTCATCTTTGGATCCTGGTAACAAAAAGGCTACAATCTCTACCTCCAAACTCTGAAAGTGCTTACATCACTGCATTGAGCCAATCGACCCTTGTGGTTTACTGTTTTATATTACCTTTTCTCTTCCTCTCAGCCACAAGTACATACATAACTCTTTAAAAGATGACAGCTTCTGCAGCACGCAGTAAGAGGCTTTGTAAATCACAGATTGAAAAAAATGCTGTCACTCATCTGGCACTTCTGGCTACTCAAAGTTTCTGCAACTGCACGGATAGCTGGTCACTAATGCGCATTCCGCTCTCATTAGGCAAGCGCTTCTAACAATTATTTATATACTGCTTGATAAGAAATTTGAAAACTTGAGGGTAGTAGCAGTATTTGCTTATTAGCAAAAACATGAATCCCTGATTGGGTATTCCTAATCACAAATGGGGTAATAAGGATAGCCATCCCTGAGAAGCTCCTCCACACCAGCCACATTACATACACTGCCATATTATGGTGACAATATCATTGTACTGTCAGAATTCCCTTTCAAATACAGGGAAAGCAAATACAGAGAAGTTAAATATAACCAATGAATGCCAAAGTTACTGTGACTCCAACCCTGTTTTTCATTATGTCATGGTGCCTCAAATGTACCTCAATGAATAAAAAGTGGACTCTGGCTAACGCATTTATTTCTTGATTAATATGTATGTCCTTATGTCATGCATTTTCTTAAAGTTAAAAAGAAACAAAAGTTTTAAAAATGTTTCAAATCTGTGTGCATATCAAGAAAAATTTTCCAATATTTTGTGTTTATTAAGAATAATTACTATGGGTTAAGTGTCATATAAATTGGTTAGGTTAACATGTCTTTCTTATATAATTCTAAAGAAAACCCGTCAGATGAGTATTTTACCACACACATCCTACAGAGAAGAAAACAAGCTCAGTGAATGTTACTTTTAAGGATATATGAGTGACATGAATACCAGATGTAGAGTTTAAACTCGCACCTGACTCAAAAGCACGCTCACTGTCAACCACCACGTATATGTGTCCCTTGTTCATGCCCTCCCACTGTCCTCTACTTTAGCTCGGGCAACAGAAACATGCAGCAATCACACGTAAACTTTTTTATCTATCACCCCCATAAACTACCCATTTCTGAAGATAGGGGGCAGTTATACGGGGTTCATTACTTTATGTCTTTAGAATTCTCTGTAATAAAAAGTTAAAACAATTATAGCTCAAGGCAGCAGTTTCACCAATTTGTTCCGTTTTTCTTTCTAAAGTTGACACACCAATAAAATCTGAAATCTGAGTGCTTTTCTTGAAGTACTAATCCTTGCTATATTGGGACAATTTTCTACTTCCACTTAAAAATAAAATTAATGGGACTTTACTTAGCAGGGATTATCATGCAACAAGTAGTTGCTACACAAAAGTTACAGAGTTACTTCAGAGAAAATGACTTCTGTGCTTAAAAGAAATTTTTTTCATGCTGTACAGTTACCTACAAAGAACGCAGTCACCATAAGTGGATTCCTATTTGGTCTGTAATTCAATACTATCCTCAAAGGATTCAATTCAGATTGCATATGGGGAAAATAAGACATAGACTTGATTTATATTAACATCATTTTTAGGTAAAGCTAGCTTTGCAATTTCCCAAGGGTTTAATGTAATTAACACTCACCCAACACTGACTACATTGAGCAAGTAGTCAATGTTGGAAATAATATGCCTGATTCTCAAAAATCTCTTCCTCAAAAAATTCCACTAGTTCCGTTAGCAGCAGAATAAAGTTCAAACATCTAGATGTAGTATTCAAGGTCTAAACCCTGTTCTATGTGCATATAAACCTCTGTACGCTCACCAGAAAACTCATGCTTAAGCCAAAGATCTCTATTTCCCGCCTCCCACGTCAGTCCCTGAGGTGACTTCAAGCCTTTATTACCTCATATTCTTTTCCCTTCAAAAATGTCTTCCCTTTTCCTCTCTGTCTGTATCTATCGTTTAGGGAGGGCCATGACTCCTCACCCTTTCCTTCCTTCAATCTAATAACCTTGTAAAAATCAGATGAAAGCTACAGATCTACCTTTTAAATATTCACACATATGCAACTAAGTATAATTCCAGGGAACTCACAAGTCCCCTTTGAAGCCAGAAGCCTCAATTAAAACTGCTCTCTGAGAAAAGAGCTGCAGTTAAGCAGCCTGGCATATATATCTCTCCACTCCTCTAAAGCTGTGACCCGAGTGAGATGAGCCTGAGTTTAGAGGACAGGTTCCGAGGCAAAAGGAGAGGTTAGGTGAGCCTTGCAGAGAGACAGGATGTATACACGCAGAGCTTTACAAGGACATTTCGGGAGGGTCATATGAAAAAGCAGAAAAGTACACTGACCTTATTCAGAAACCAGTTCAAGTACGAGTTTTCTGATTACCCACAAGCATATACAGCACTTAGCACACTGTGTTATAAGGGTCTGTTGGTGTCTCTATTTTTCCCATTGGCAGACATGCACTAAGCACTCAGCATAGTGCCACACTCATAAACCGTATGCAGAAAATGCTTGTTGAATACAAGAATGTTGAAATGAGAAATGATAGATTGAATCATAAGCTTGTGAACTCTCCAGCTTTTAGAAGACTGTTTTGAAATGTTCAGTAGCAGTCCCCTTTAGGACCTTCATCTCAGCTTCTACAATTATTTAATGAAACTGTTCTGCCTTAAATATTGTATAGTCAACACTTTCCCAAAATTCTCATTTATCTCATTTAAACTCATCTGAACTAAACAATGGAAATAAATAATTTTAAATGTCTGAGAAAACACAAGAATGAATGAAACACGGAAAAATTCTAAAATTTTTGACCAGGGTGCACTTTTCATTTCTATTTTGACAAAAACTACTGAAGACAAAAGTCTTGCACTCACTGTTTTAAAACAAACAGAATACTTTGGCAGGAAGAGACTCTGAAAGAAAACAAATGGCCTAGACGGCCAATGTCCCCATCTTCGTATCAACACGTCGCACAACTTCCTTACCGTGGGGATCGCTGTGGTGCAGCTGACTCTTCTGAGCCGTCTCTGCATCAGGTCGTGTTCCATACCGTTAACTTCAGCCTTCAACCGCTCTAGCTCCTCCTTCTCAAGTATCAATTGCTTTGCTAACCTCTCCATCCTTGCTCGCTGATGTAACAGCAAGGCTACAGCATTACAGATAAAGTCATTACAGATAAGAACATTGAACAAATGACTGGAAAATTTCTATACACACCGCTAATGTATTAAAGGCTCATCAAACTTCAGGGCTGCCATTTACTCTACCTTTCTAATGCTGTTCTGCCTCCATATTTGCTTTAATTTAGCTCTTAACTGCTACGAAAAGTGACACCACCTGTCCATACCTCTTTTCCTGTCATCTTCAGTTTCTCTAAGAACATCCCTTAGTTTCCCTACAGTTCTCTTTAACTATACTTTTGTGTCTTAAAAGGCTCAATATCATTACAATCACTTCCTTTCCTATTATGTTTGAAGTATAGTGAATTCTCAGATATATTGAAACAATCTGAACAGACTTTTAAACATCTCTGTTCACCTTTGTATTTTGTTAGGTCTACTGTTAGCTAACCCAGCAATATTATTCATTACTACTTCCATTTTCTTGGGTGGTGGAGGTAGTAGTGGAGATTGAACCCAAGGAGTACTAAGCTACATACCCAGTCCTTTTTATTTTGTTTTGAGATAGGGTTGGTCATGCTAAGTTGTCAGGGCTGGCCTTGAGCATGCATTCCTCCTGTCTCAGCCTCCCAAGTGGCTGAGCTTACAGGCATGCACCAATGCACCCAGCTACTAATTCCACTTCCTGATATTTATGCCTTTCAGATCATCCTCATTAGAAAAGTCAAATTCTTTTCATTTGATAAATTCTAATCCACTTTGTATGAATCTTTTTTCTACTCCATAGTGTCTATTTTCAACAATATCCATTCACTTGTCTATATTTTTCCTAATGTTCTCCCTAAAAAAAAGTTACTAGGTCACAGTTATGCCTACACTTTCACGTTTTAAAGTGCGCAGATGACTCTGAAGCACCGCTCTTAATAATAAGGGTACCACCCAACATTTAATAAGTACTAAATAGCTAATATAAAGTTTTATTTTGAAAAGAGATTGCACTTCACCACAAAGATTAAACTTCGTAAAAGGGCTACAACTTACCTTGTGTGTAGGCGTAGTCATCTGACCCAGAGCTAGAGCTCCTCTGGTATTTGTGGCTTCCTCTCTCTCCCCCAGAGCCTGGTATCACTGAAATGGGCTGAATAGGTTCTGGCGCTGCAGAATGCTCTTCTTGGTCCACTAAATTTAAAAGATTTTCAGTCGTTGCTCGGCCTACAGTAATTTTAAACACCGTAGTTGGGTTTGGTATCACCCGAGGAGATGGCGATGGAGCACATGAAGGTCCAGTTGGCTGTGTGTATGTGATATACACAGGATTAACACTAAATGGAGGTTTTGGTTGACTAGGTATCCCTCGTGAAGGAGAACTTGAAGGTGGCGTGGTTGCTGTGTATAGTGAGTGCTGATTCCGTGGAGACGGCTGATTACTGATGGGTGAAGGACTCCTAGTAATTGCTGTCCCAGGTCTTTGAGAAGGTTCAACTGTAATTTCTATCTTCTTCATGGAACCTTTGGGTAAGTTAGATGGTGTGTATGGGAGATAGGCTACTGAGTGACTTCCTTGTTTCTGGTAGCTAGGAGGTCCTTGCTGATATAGATGGGGTGGAGTAGTTGAAGGACTAGGTGGCATAAACACGTGGGAACTTGGGTGGCCCAACTGGGAAGGTTGCACTTGATGCTGCGGAGAGCTGAAGGGAGAAGGACACTGAGAAGGAGGTGGTGAGTGGTAAGCGGACTGAGGGATCTGCTGCTGTTTAGGAGAATACTGAGAAGGCTGATAGTTCTGTTGGTGTGGATAAACAGGTAAAGGACGTTGGCTATAATGAGGCACTGGGCCCTGTGGTGAGGACTGCCATGGTGCACTCTGAGGAGTCTGTCTTCCTGATGAACTCTGAGATGTCTGTCTAATATAAATAGAACCAGGAGACCCATAGAGATTGCTTGGAATTTGTGGAAGAATCTGTAAAGCTCTTGGTACAGTCTGTCCAGAAGGGAGGTTTTGGGATACTGTAACAGTAATTGGATTTGTACTATACCGAGGTATGTGCATGTATGAAGGAGGTGGCGGTGGCGGTGGTGAAGGCCCTTGCATAGCAGATGGATTCATTCCTGTTTGCATGGAGGATGGCTGCTGAGGTGGCTGTGAAGGTGGAGTAGCTGCACTTCGGTTCTGTTCATTCATAAAAAATGGATTGTAGTTGGGAGTAGCAGCCACAACAGCTGGAGCTGAGTGTGGTTCCTGAACTAAACATATCAGCTGTTTACCTGCTGTATGCTGTGGATCAATATGTCCATCACTTGAGCTATGTACCAGTGTTCGACCACCATTAAGTTGAGCTCCATCTCCTGGGTGGTAGCTACTAGGAGAATGGATACCCAGGTTAATATGTAAAAGGCGATTTCTATTCATCCTATTGTCATCTGGGCTATGGTATTCCATATATAAGTACTTGCTGCTCTCCTGAGAGAGGGCTCGACAACAGGCTTCAAGATTGTTGTTATTCTGGGGAAGAAAATGGTGAAAGTATCATTGGCAAAATTAAAAAATAATAAAAATGGAAGTTAGGCTTTGCCAGAGTGCTATTCGAATATAACTGTCATAGTATGAGTGGTATTTTTTAACCACAAAAAAACCTTATGGTCATTTGTCCTGAAAAAGGGAATCTCAAGCCGTTCACATTATTTTATAAACATTTAGCTCATTACTAGTACTACCACTACTGCTACTGCTACAAAAATGTAAAGTACCTACTAATGAGCACTGTGACTCAACCCCAAGTTTTCTGACTCCAAATCCAGGACTCATTTTTATACTTGTTGCATCTCAACAAATTAAAATGTTGGGCTAATCTTGGATTCACCACAATTGCTGCAATATATAAGTAATATCCATCATTAATTGTTATATTGATAAATATAAAAATTACCATGCTTTAGTTTATAAAAAAACCACTGAAACCACCAAACGAGAAAATTCTTGAAGGGCTAAAATGATAAAAATTCTAAAGTAGCCTCACTTTTCATTTACCCAAGTATTCTCTAAATAACTTCAACTTGTACTATTACAAAAGATTTAAGCAAAACAAAGAAATTATTAAAAAACAACTGTACATTTTAAACTATAGCTGCATAATTTTGCCAGAGTTTACAGTAATTCACTGGTCTTGACTGTTTTAACGAAATGCATTCTGACTCCAACAGTCTCAAGCTTTTACCTGCTGAAAGATGTGCTGCTGTACTTTCAAAATCATTGAAAGATCTGAATTTTTTTTAGTTACACACACAAAGACAGAAATAGCAAACTGACATTTTAGAAGTTCCTTGACAGTAATCAAAGTAACAAATGGTTCTCTCTTTAAAATGTTAAGATAAGGCAGTATTCCACTAGATTATACAATTCTGAACTATTTTATTAGAGTAAAACAGCATATTCATTGCCTTTGAAATAACTCATGAAAGTTTCTCAATCATCATATTGCTAGTTATGCAGGTAATAAATATACATCTAGATAGGTATATACATATTATTGTATATTTATTTTAAAGAGAGCACATTTTATGCAAAAATTAAAGGAATCATTTCACTTCTGCTGAACCAAATAAGGTTAAACCTAAAACAGGAGATACAATACTATTAATTTTAGTTAGAAGAACTATTAGGGTTAATCTACTCCTACTGGCTTCTACTACTAAGGTAAGAGATGCCTGGGAAGAGTTCCACAGCTCAACAGCTACGTAACTGGAGAGCAGTTCTAGCTTTCTCATCTCTGGAGTCCCAGTACTTTTTCCGCACAGTGATTTCAAGGGACAGGATGTTTGACCAAAAACGTATCACTAAACTTTTAATCAACCCCAGTCAATGGATAAGGCACCAGGCCCCTAAATTATTTTTAATTTTTTGTGTATGTCAGTGCTAAGACCTTTATTACAACATAAAAAGTCCACTGTTGTCATGGTTTCTGTAGTAAAATATTTTTAAAATAATATGAAAAGAAGTACTCACTGAAGTTTAAAAAGAGAACAATTAGAACTCAATGGTTTGATTTTCTTATCCTGACTGAAAATCATGCTGAGCAAGGGAGAGATATCAAAAGCAAATGTGAAAGGATTTCGATTGATTCCCAACTAGAATAAGTTACAGGTAGACAGTTGAAGGAAAATAAGAAAAACTAAGGTATTTCCAAGTTGTTTATAAACCTACGGGTCAGGAGAAAAGACATTGTACCATTTGACATTTGTATTGATAATCTTGACATTTCATATTTTCTTCATGAAACTGAACACCTAATTAGTATGGTCACAAAAAGGATCCAAATTGCAAATGATAAACCTATTCAAATGCATGTGTACAATGACAAGTTTAGTAAATTTTCTATGAAAAAAAATTTAAGATCACAAATATAAGATACCTAAGTATTATCTTTCTGGAAGCCTTATAAAAAGAGTACCACCAGAACAGAATCAAATGTCATACCTAACTTGCTAAATGTCTTCACAAAGAAAAAAGTATATTAAAAATAGTGTCCAAGAATAAATGTCTAAAGGATCCAAAATTGTGTAGTTGGACAAAGAGGTAGGAATTTTTTAAGAAGTCATATACGAACATTCCTATAAGGACAGAGGGGATAAAAGCATCATATTCCTAAAAAAGTGACCCTAATTTAAGGGGTGACAGCCCACAGAAAGGCCTCAAAGCCTATTGGAAATACAAACTACTACAAGCTATGATTTAGTAGTTTGTATTTTAATGTGAACAAAGAAACTATCCGAGCGAATAGGTGGTAAATCTTTATACCAATGTACTCTACTAATCTCAGAGGATGAAAATAGTAAAAGGCAGAAAAATGGAGGTATCAACAAATGTTCACAGGGCTGAATTTAAAGTTCCTTTCCTTCAGTCTAATCATGTGGCCATGAAAAAAGCAGGTAATCAAAAGGTAAATAAAATAGGGTCAGAGCTATATGGACCCCTAGGCTAAGCGAGGAAAGTGACTGCTCACAAGTAGATTCAACTGGAAGACTCACCCCTGCTTGCTTTCACTCTAGTAAGTAGTGCCTGTGTTCCTTTAGAGACCAAAATGGGGCTAAAGAATGGAGAATCCGATTAGGAAAAGTGTAAGCTAAACACAAATACCACTTAGACCTAGTAGAGGATTTGCAAACAAAGGGAGTGGCTCTGTTACCACCACTGTTCTGTAAGTCTTTATTTGTGATTAATCTTCCCAACGTGTAGGTTTGGGTTATATCCTCTGCTTCTCACACTTCTGTAAGTTAACTGTGAACATGAATACCCACTGTACGTGCAGAAGACCAGTGAACAGGGTGGAAGCAGTGCTCCCCAAAGTCAACGTAAACAGGGAAGTGCCATCACCCAAAGTACACTAAGATCCTATGGAAGATGACACGGAATG
>PVLD010021818.1:0-30624 GCA_004027595.1 Dinomys branickii
TCTTTCTCTCTTTCTCTCTTTCTCTCTTTCTCTCTTTCTCTCTTTCTCTCTTTCTCTCTTTCTCTCTCTCTCTCTCTCTCTCTCTCTCTCTCTTTCTCTCTTTCTCTCTTTCTCTCTCTTTCTCTCTTTTTTCTCTCTTTCTCTCTCTTTCCTTTCTTCTTTCATGTTTTTGGACATAGTGGTTGAACCTAATGCTTGTACAATGAACATCACTAGACCCTTCCCCCTTTTTACTTTTAAAATAAAAATCTCCCTAAGTTGCTAAGCTGCCCAGTCTAGACTTAAACTTCTCATCCTCTTACCTCAGCCTCCCAGAGTACTAGAGTTGCAGGGGTGCATAACCATGCCCTACTCTACAAATTCTTTAGTCCCATAACAGCATCCTGATGTTAAGGCCAATGTGGCAAATTCTGATGATTTTATTACTGCACCACTCTCTTATAGTTACCAATGTGTTTTTTGAAACTTTTCTTTCATATACAGATTTTCCACCAAAGTATAATGGCTTAACATAGTAATGATTTTATCATTCTTAGGATTCTGAGGGTCAGGAATTCACACAGGTGATAGGCTCATGTGTGTTTTCCCTGTGATGGGCACAAGGGCTGGGAAGTCTGGCTGCTGAGTCTCGCCCTTATTCCTATGTGTACCCAAGGGAGGTTTGGGGAGATGATGGCTGGGCAGAACAACGGGACTGGTCTGAGTCTGAGATTTGTGCCTCTCTTGTTCAGTCTTCAATCCCTCTCTGCACATTGATGGCTCAGCCCTCACTCTTTTTTGGTCCTATCTAGAATTCAGACAGCCTGTTTGGGTTTCTCAACACTCAGAAATGGGAGCTTTGTACATCCTCAAAGTTGAGGGTAGGAGTGGCACAGTAACATTCTGGGATATTCTCTTCTTAAAAATAGTCACACCCCAAGCTTCAGTGCTAGAGGAGAGCATGACAACAGGGCGTAAGTACTGAAGCATTATTCTTGGGTTCTACCAATGCACTGCTCCATTCATGGAGAAAAGCAACTACCAAAAGCAGAGGGAAATTCTCTCATAAATCAGGAAAATTGATTAAGTCTCCCGAAAGTAGAATTTTAAAATCACAGAGCAAGAACTGTTACTCTGTATCAGAAAATAGGCACACTTCCTCTTCTTTCCCTTCCTTTCCTCCCAGACTAGAAGCCTGTTGATTGGTGCCACCCTCACCTGGGGTGGGGCTTAGTCCTATCCCTTGGTTTGGTACCTTCCGTGTTAGTCATCAACAGATGTACCCAGAGCTGTGTCTTACTAATCTGCCAGGCCTGTCTTAGGATTTTCAAACTGACATCATTATTAATGGTCCCAAAGACTTTAAACATAAAACATTTTCAGGAATTATTGCTGCATCAGTGCATTTAATGAATCTATGAACTGTAGCATATTTCTATTCTACTTCAGTGAGGACAAAGTCCAGCTGTGCAATAATCTCCATAAAGTTCATAAACATACTGGAGTGAAAGGAGCCAAAGCAAAGAGAAAGCAAAATTTATGCTTCCTGACATATAATCCGAAGGACAGGCCAAGGCTGACTCTGATTTCTGACAAGAACGTGTTTATCCTAAGGGGTAACTTCTGGGAAAGAATTAAAACATCGGGTGGAGGTCCAGAATGTCAGGTTGTATGTTCTGATATGTTTGCTATGTTTTTATATCTCATATTTATGCTCCAATAAAATGTATATCAAATTAAAGAACTAAAAGCACTAAATGTGCACTGTAAGGGACCAAAATGATTTGTTTCATTTATTTAAATGCTTCATCAAAGAGGCAAGTATGTGATTGTACTGGCGAGCATCGAACATACACTTCACTGCCAGATTTTTGGTAATGTTCAATCCAACTAATTGCATGCATAATATAGGGCTCTTTTTGAGACATGCTGATGGAAGAGTAATAGAATGTGAAACAACCGGTGAATAGGAGAGCTAATGGGCAGCCTGAGAGGGTAAGATTTTCTGGATAGAAACTCACTCATGGCATCTGGACTATGTGAAGCTCCCACATTCTCAGATACAGCACACTGCACATTTGACCAATCCTCTTGGAGTTGAACTTCAAAGTCATGGGTTATAATCTATTCAGTGATTACATACAAGTGTTTCAATCCAGCTATATAATATCCCGAATGACTTGAGCTTTTAGGAAGTCCCCAGGGCATACAAATTTATTTTTCTGAGCTATTCAGCTGGTAACAACCACTAGATGTGTCTAAAAAGGAAAATGGATAACCAGTAGTAACAGTGAATTTGTTGTATTTATTGCTGACTAAAATCACAAGCAGGATTTTTAACTGAAATACGAATTCAAACAAAGTGTTAGTAATATGAAGAGCCTCATAAGTATTATTTTTTTGACTCAGTAATTGAGAAAGTTAAATCCAAAGAAACAGCATATGGTAATATTATGAACAAAAATCTCCACATTGATATGAATTCAGGAATTAAATAAGAATCTCAAAATGGTATGCTATCAATTTGTAACAGTAGAAGGAAACTGAACAAACTAGTAAATGAAGTTTCCCAATAGAATTATTTTCTTCTGTCATTATTTGTGATAAATCATAATACCAAGCTATAAATTTTCTCATAATTAATATTAATCAAAATTAATATTAGGATAGTGAGAAATTCAATTATAAATTATATATTTATTTTATTGTTGAACTAGGAGATAGTCTTACTAATAAATGCTTTGTGATCAAATAGATTATAAACAATAAAAATGTGCTTGTGAAGAATTAATAATAGAGAGAATGCCTATAGTGTTCATTGAGTATTATTAAAGACAACACATAAAATATATAATGTATGTTAAACATATTTAGGAAGTTGAACAAGTAGGATTTATGGAGTAGTAATAAGACACATCAACAAAAAGGGAGATCTCTGAACTCATTTACAGATTTCTAACTTATAACACTCCTTAGTGCAGAAAGAAAGGCAGTTCTATGACACCACACACTAGAGTAAATTATGTGCAATTCTGTAAGTATTCTGATTTTATAAAGGAATATAAAGATTTGTTGCTCTAGAGTTTCTCTCAGATCCAGTACCTGAGCTCCTCGTACCTGCAGGTGACTGCAACTATGTCTCTCAGGCTGATAAAACACAGACTCTTACTCTACTCACTAGTCTCATTATTTTAGGTACAGTTTTACATCTTCACTTGTTCTTCATTTGTGGTTTTTCTCCTTAACATTTCATTTGAAAGAGGGAAGGAACCCTATAATCTAAATATCCCTAGGGCTGTTACTGAAGAAGAAAACGCTCCCCCAGAAAAAAGCTAGTGTATTTCAGTTTGTTCATCACTCAAATAACAGTCCCAGTTATCGTTCCTGTTACTATGGCCTCCTAGAAGTGGTTGGTCGCCGTAATGCACATCGTGAGAACCAATGAAAGACAGCCCCTTACTCTACCTCTACACTTCCCCCGTCCAACCAGCCCCATAAAAGCCTCCCTCCCTGGGCCTTGGAGGCCTGGTATTTTGAGGAACAATTTATTCCTCGTCAGTGCCTATCCAAGTTAAATACATCTGCCTCCAAATCCTGGGTGTCATTTCCGCGTTTCTGCTTGCTGTGGCATCATTAGAGATAAGACCAGACAAGCAAGCAAGTCAGAACTCATCATTTATAGATGACGGAGAGCAAATGTCCCGTGAGCAAAAATGCTTGCTACTTAATTAAGGTTTGCTTGTCCCGAACGACTCATGGAGTGAATGGCAAGGTGATCTTCGAGCTCAGTTCCTTGCTCCAGAAAAGAAATGTCCTGTTGTGTTGTGGAAGGATTTGACTATGCCAAGATGAGTGAAGAGTTTGAGGGATGTGAAAAGAGATGTTCAGTGAAATGCACAGAAATCAGAGGATGTTAGCTTTGAGAAAGTAGTAAATGTGAGCTTCAAACTGAAATTGAAAGGACGTTGCTGAGATGATGGCATAGAGGGTTCCTTTGAAGGCTGTGAGGAGAAGAATGTCTCATCTGCATATGAAAAGTATCTGTAATGAAAGACAGTATAATTAGTGAGAAAAATATTATAGCTGGTACCTTAAAATGCAACATGAGAGGATAAGTTGATTGGAAATTCTGAAGAATTGCAGGAGATAAGGCTTATTTACTTAATTCTTGTTTTCAAAGGCAAGGCCATTTATCATCACTTACAACTCCAAACGGTCTTGGCTTTGAAAAAGACTTAGAGGATATCTTTTACGTATCTACCATTGTCTTTCCTTGTACTTTTTCTTCTTCCATAGGACAAATTTATGAACAAGATGTTACAGTAAATTTACCATTGCTCCAGATTTATTAATGAAGGCAGCGTATGTGTGTATACCTTACACTTTCTTAGACACATGGTAGCAGGTAGCTTCATTACTGAGGCCTTCTGAGACATTAGATTTATAACTGAAAAACTTACCAGGGTCTTCAATGTTTTAAGGAAAAATATATCGATAGAAACCAATGGCAAGAGATCATAGGCACTGAAAGATTTTTAAAAGTGGCATTCCAGAGGGTCATTCCAAGTCAGTTAACGTGTTTTCTTGCCAGCTTTACATCTATGCAACTACAGGTGCAGCTAGTGTGTCACCTGAGGATTGTAAAGTTAGAACTGTACTGGGAGAAGGAGACAAGTGAAACAATGGTACATACGCATCACACATCGGTCATTTGAACGCCTCTGTCTCCCTCCCCTACTTTCCTCTTCCCTGGTCCCCTTCTCTATTTTGAAAAAGACTTCCTCCCTGTCTTCTGTACTCTCTCCTTTATGTCACTCTGTCTCTAGTCTAGGTTCCTCTGATTTAAGAACCTGTAAGTCCCCCACTGGGCCTACTGTAACATATGTAAATTATATCTGTGAGTATCTTCTTGCTAGTTCTTTTTGTGAAGTAAAGATTATATACATATAATGTATAAGGAGTGATTGTATGGACATGTGTATGTGTAATCTTTAGATTGCAAAAATGTGTGTCTAAAACATGTCTCTGTGAAATTTATCACCCGTGGGAAAACGTAAAAGACAATTCTTCAGACCATACAAAATCAACAAATCACTCCATATCTGAGGTAAAATTTGAGGGATTTTTAAATTTACACCCAAAGTTGCACATATTATGCTGTGCTTTGAATTCCTAACAGGAAATTATTTTGAAAAGCCAATCTCAATGACTGATTTCAAAGCCAACTTCAAAGCAAATTTATTTTTCTGAAGTAATTGCATAATGGGTAAATTGCTTTCTTCTAGAGATACCTACAGTATAATGTTCTCATAAAGTAAAAAATGATTCATTGTTTCTACTTAGGTAATTTTTTTGTTTTAATGAAACTGTCTTATTAATGTGGCATGATTTAATGTGCTATCAGATAACTCACACTGGAAACTTTGGCTTGGAATAGTGCCATGGGGTTCCAGAGCATCAGTCACCTTTGGAAGGTTGGTCTTCCATACACTATCTTCCCAAACACTGTAGATTTTTGTTTTAGTTGACTCTCAACTTCTTCCTCTCCAGTTCTACCTCTTATGCTGCTGGCAACACTCCTCGGATGGCCTCCCACACCCACCACCATGCTGGTTGAATTCAGCTGGGTGTCACTGGTTAATCACCTGTTGTCAATCCACCACACTGGGGTATACAAAGAGGGTTTTTTTTTTTTTTTTTTTTTTTTTCCGGGACCGGGGAAAAGAGGGTTTGTTTGGTAACAAAATTGTAACAATAGAATACAGACTAAATTAAATATATCAAACCATTCTTTTTCACTTGGCAGAGAGGTTTCATTATTAAGAAAGACCTTCATATACTTGAACATCACAAGTAAATTAAATGGAAAGATTAGATACTTGTTTATTGGAGTAATTAGTACTATTAAAATGTCCACACCACCCCAAATGATCTAAACAACAGGTACAACTCATATGAAAATTATAACTTCATTCTTTATGGAAAAAAACATCCCTACAGTTCATGTGGAACTACAGAATACCCCTAGTAGATGTAACAATTTGAGCAAAAACTCCTAAGGTAGAAGTAATCACACTACCTGATTTCAAACTAAATAACAAAAAGCAAAGTAACCAAAACATCAGGGTAATGTCACAAAAACAAACACATCAACTAATAGAATAGAATAGAATGGAATATGTGCCCAGAAATAAGCCCATGCTTGATGGCAGCTGATTTTTGACAAACGTGCCAGAACATTTAGTGGGAAAAGGGCCGTCTCTGCAGTAAACATCTTTGGAAAAGTTGGCCGTTGCCTTGCATACGAATCAAATTGGATCCTTATCTCATGTTTTATACAATAATCAATACAAAATGGACTGCAGGCACATCTATAAGTCCTGAACTATAAAACTACTAGAAAAAGACAGAGAACAAGCTCTGCCGCATCAGTATGGGCAGTGACTGCTTGGGTACAATCCCAGAGCACAGAGAACAAACCCAAAAATAGACAAAAGGAATTGCAGCAAACTACACGGTTTCTGCACATTGAAGGAAAGAATGAACAGAACGAAGACATAACCCAAGAGATTGGAAGAAGGATTTATGTGTGACACACTGGGTAAGGAGAAAATGTCCAACATATACAAGGAGCTCAAACTGTTCAACAGGA
Source organism: Dinomys branickii (assembly GCA_004027595.1). Lineage (NCBI taxonomy): Eukaryota > Metazoa > Chordata > Mammalia > Rodentia > Dinomyidae > Dinomys > Dinomys branickii. Next base: position 6,632 of record PVLD010021818.1, read on the forward strand.
AAATAACCCAATTTTTTAAAAGTCCAGAAAGGACATTTTTCAAAAGAAGACCTACAAATGACCAACGGGTATATGAAAAAGCATTCCAAGCCATCTGTCTTATGGGAAATGTAAATTAAATCACCAGTGAGGTTATTGCCTTGTACTTGTTAAAATGGCTATTATTAAAACAAAATACAAATGTTGGCAAGGATATAGAGGAAAGGAAATATTACTTGTACAGTACAGTGGGAATATAAGTTAGTGTAGTCATTTGGGAAAACAGCAGGAAGAGTCCTCAAAAAGAAAAATAAAATCACTGCTTCATCCAGTCCCACAGGTGGGTATGTGTCCAAGGGAAAGGTGACCAGTGCACTGAGAGATATCCAAACTTGTGTTTCCATTGAAGCTCATTCCCCAGAGCCGAGCTGCGTAAGTAACCTAGTGCATAGCGTGTTTGGTTACACTCACATGCACAGACCTAAAGGGAACATTATGTGCTAGGGAGAATTGACTGTTCTTCCAAATTCAAAGCTAGGACAGACCTATTGTAGTTCAAGTGTTCAAGCTTACTTCTGGTTTCTATCACACACATTCAACAAAACAACAATTGCAACTATATTTCCAGTTGTGCAAATCAAATTTTCACTTTAATGAAAGCATTCACAGGGTGATGCACATTAAGATTAATTCTTCCTTGATGCTTCTCTGCACAAGAAATTTGAGTTAAACACTCTGTTAAGCTTGTCTTTGTGTCATTGTTGGACAAATACTACCCTGTGCTCTGGCTTTCAGACCCCAGAAATGGGTCATCACAAAGTATCTGAATATGAGATGGCAGTAGTAATTGACATTATCATGTAATTCATACTGCAGTGATTTTTATGCCTTATCAGTAATGAAATGGTAACAGTATGCAGGAACACATCAACTACTCACTTGACAAACTGGCCTGTGAAAGTTGTAAGACAAATGTCTAAAATCAAAACACTTTAGATATTAAAACAATTCTAATTGCCTTGTTTTGGACATAAAAATTAATTATTGGTAATGTCATAAAGCTCTAGAAATCTTGTACTTTTTACAGTCAGGCATGCACTATGTAAGAGGAATGGTATTTAAATCTTTGTCTGTTTACTCATTGAATGTGATAACTTTAGTTTCTTGATTTCTTTCTCAAACATTTTTAAATACCCTGATAGAAAATCTTGAAAAGTTAAAACTACCAATACAATTTTTGACCTAAATGAATAGTTTAGGGTCTGTAAAGCAGACAGCAGACCATTTAAGGTGGAATTATTAGGAAACAGGCAAAATTAACCAGATAACCAGTTATCCATCTAATCAACCAATGATCAAAATACTTAATATTTAAAAAGTTTCTCATCTGAGTGTGGTGGCTTTTGCCTATAATCATAGCACTGGGGAGGCTGAAGCAGGAGTATCATTGTGAGTTCAAGACCAGCCTGGGATACAAACTAAACTCAAGCCCAGCATGAACTGAGTAGTGAGACCCTATCTCAAAAAGACAAAATAAATGAATAAATAAGTGAATAAGTAAATATAAAAACATCTCTCAATCTTTAGAGATCACAATACATATATACATATTTCCATATGTTTCAGAAAAACTATACCATAGTAGTACTAAACCAACATTCACATCCTAATAATTATATTTTTGCACATTAACATGTTTAAAAATATCTTCCTGTAACATACAGAGTTATACATTTTTTATTGATGTGAAGATTGAACTTCATGAAATTAGGTGAATGGATTCTATTACCAAAACGTCAAGGAGCTACTCTTAAACCCAGTTTTCCCAAATTTTGTTTTTATGCACATAGTCTCTCACACAGATATTATTATGAAATAGATTTATGGAAAAGCATTACAATTACTCAGGATAATACACGCTGCAAATAGTACAGTCAAACTTGGAATACCTGCTCTCCTATTCCTTTGTTACCATGAGCTACTTTATCACAAGTACATTTCTAAATATGGTGAATTATGCATTTGTCTACCATTTCTTTCTGGAGCAAATAAATTCAAAGTTTGCGTTAAGAGGGAGCCATAAATCAGTTCCAGCAGCACACGATTGTTTTCTAGTTTCTAATCAACACAATCCAAATATCCAGCCTCATTTCTCTCATGCTACATTTTCCAGAATCATTACTCTCTCTTTTTTCAAATTTTTGCTTGCTCTGTTGGAAGAAAGATGTTTGTTTTCCTGCTGTGCACCTTTCTCCTGACATCATTTCCCAAGAAAAAACAGTATTTTGGTGGAGATAGAATGCCCTGAGTGACACTAAAATGACAGCGAGTCTATCTATAAAATGCCAATGAAACAGGTTAATTCCATTTAAATAATGACAGCACTGGAGAGATCTGTCACGGCATGGAGTCAGTGAAACATCTTATGCTTATTTCAGAAATGTGCATGCATGCAGTGCCTAGTTGCATATGGAGAGAAGCACTGACAAGGAGCTCTCTGCACCTGAGAAATGGAGAAGTATCCACTGCACACCAGCATGGAGCAGGGCCTGTGTCGCACACCCTGTTTATGCATTACAGGTTCATTATGCTCCTGTTAAACAGGACAGGTAGTAATATTTACAGGGCTTAACTAATTATAATGACCATTATTGTGTTTTACAAAATCGAGCCAAAGAGTAGAAGAGAACTCAAAAATTTCTCATTTCATAAAGGTGACTTGGAATTTTACTTAAAGTTATACGGGCAACAGTGGAGACATCTAGAGTCATCCACCAGGGTGACTTAGGTATGGCTTATTGTGGCTTGACAGGATCATCCTTAGGGGTTGCACATGGGCTGTCTGCATTTGGAGTTTTGCAAAAATAGCACTGAAAACCCGCATGCTGTGTCGGTGCTTTACAGCAGGAGTTTTTGGAAGAGGAACTCCATGGAAAAGACCTGGAACGTGCTAGGGATAAATGGGGTGAATCACATCATTTCTCATCACTGGGACACACTATCCAGCACCCACAGATTAAAGTAGGAGAGAGTTACTGGGCCTCACACTTTTAGCCCACAGTACCCTGCTCCAAATCAGGAAGGCGTCGGGGAAAGGCACCCCTACCATGCCACCCAGGAAACAGGATCAAGGGAGAAGCCGGAAATAGAGACAGCCTCCTGGGTCACACGGTGACTGGCTTCTTCTACCCGGACTGCACCCCCTAGTAGCAGGTCAGCTATAATGCCCCCTAATTCAATTCCCTCCCCAAAGCCACAGCTGTGGCCCCATGAGGCTTAGGGGGCATCTAGCTATAAAGCATAACACATGGAAAGCACAGTGTGATTACCACCTTTATAGAACGCAGACTCTAGTTGAAATCTCATGTCCGCTCCTACAACACTGCTCAAATTCCTCCTCTGGAGAGATTTTCCCATAGGGTAAAAGAGGTTTCTGCTCTAACTGGGATGAACAGCGTGCTAGAGCGTCTTTCCCATATGCACTGCTGCGCACTCACCGCAAACCATACTGATAACAGGTAATATTTTATCATGCTCAGAAAAGATCAGCTGCTTGAAAGTTGGATATATTTACACATGGCTTCTCAAAGAGCTATTTTCCTCTTAAACTTCAGTAGAAAGAGGCACTACAGGTTTGCCTGAGTCCTAAACCATGAAGGTCTGGAACTTGTCCCTCTCCGGGGCGAACCTAGGACGCTCTAGTGTCACCCTTCTGACCACTGTGCAGTGGGGCTCACAGCTCTGCGAGGCTGCCCCCTGCTGTCCTGTGTGTACACAGCTTTGACACAGGCTGGAGCGCTCCTCTCTTACCATCCTCACAAGTGTAAAACTTTCCCTTCGTGATCTGTCAGTGGCTGGACCAATGACCACTAAAAACTTTACTGGAACTTCTACAACTCATGGAGGCCTTATGCTACACCATGTTTATTCATTTATTATGCAAACTGATTATCTCTGTTTTAGTGCATGTGTTTCACTCTATGATTGATGCTTATAATGAATGATTTTTTTTTTTTTTGTCTCTTTGAGACAAGGTCTTGCTGTGCAGTTTGGGCTGGCCTTGAGCTCACTTTGTAGCGCAGACTGGTCTTGAACTCTCAGTGATCCTCCTGCCTCAGGCTCCCAAGTGCTGGGATTACAGGCTTGCGCCACCACGCCCAGCTATAATGAATGATTTACACTTATTATTTTCATTCCTCACAATGTCCTTGGGAAGCGTATATATGACAGTCTTTATTACTTTCTCCATTAATTTTTTTGTTGTTGTACCAGGAATTGAACTCATGACCTCACACTTTCCAGGCAGTTGCTGTGCCACTGAGCTATATTCCCAGCCCTACTTTCTCTGTTAAACAAACAAATGCACTGAATACTGTTTAAAAGTGTGCCTAAGGTGACAAATATCCTATGTTGGACTAGGATTCAGAGTCATCTGATTTCCAAACTCAGTACACATTTTACTTCCTCTGATACTGGAAGATGTTACCCAAGGTTCCTTGAATGAAAAGTAGAAAATTTGATGATTCATTAATGAAGGAATAAAGACCCCCCCCCCAATGCCCCACTGATCATGTCCTCAGGGCTTTGAATGTGTCCCTGTGGTAGAGCATTTGCCCAACATGCACAAGGCCGTGTGTTCAATCCTCCAGAGTATAGATAGTTTAGAAATCATACGTCCAAACTGTTTAAAACTGAAGTGGAGATGTGCAGGGCTCCTTGTGCAGGTAGAGGATACCATCTCCTTTACTGCCTTTTCCCTCTTGGCTGACCACATTCCTGTGTCTCCTCCTCTTCAAGTCAGAACAACTACCCAAGTCCTTGCTGCATAGTTCAAACACTGACTCTCTTTCTCAGGACACCCTTGAAATTACATTTGATCCAGGCATAAGCAAAGAGCACCCCCCAAGGATAAGAAGCCTTGCTTCTCTCTGTAATAGAATTTCTTTTTTGCTGTGCAATCTGTCTTAGTCATAGGTTCTGGAATGCATGGGATGTGACTGGAAAATATGGTCAACATTTTATAATTTATTATAGTAAACAACACATTGCTATGGATTCCTTTCAAAATACTTTCTCTTACTTGGGACACACTGATCCCGTAATTTTTGCCTCTTTCTGAAGCAGCACTGGAAGTCTTCTTTCCTGACTGTCGCTAGTTGTACTATCCTGGCTGCCTTGATATCCCGAGTTACTTGAGAGTGTTTGTCTTTCATAATCATTTGACCTTGGGGAAGAGTCAGAGTCCTGTGGTCGCAGATCCAGTGAATTAGGTGCATGAGGATGCATTTGCTGTATGAGCTGCCTTTCTGTTGTATGGCGCTCGGGAGCAGTGCTCACTGTAGTTTTGATCATCCCTTATAAGAGGGTTGCTTCTTCAAGTGGCAGAGAGGTGCCTCTTAAAGTGGCAAGAAGGTGAGGTGAGTTTATATGAAGTACAGGGTAGGATTGAGGAAGTTTCACGGCAGTACATTTTCACTGAAATAAACTTTAAAACTTTAAATGTACATTTTGAACTCACTCAATGTAGGAGAGCCGTGATCCTGCCAGCCACAGTGATGTAAGTCCCACTCCTCCATCTGGTCACTGTGTCCACATTACCTGCCGTATACCAAGGGCTGAGTCAAGTGATGAAGAAGAGAAAGTGCTACATGGATGAACTTTGCCATCAGTTAACGAAATGCCATGACCAGTTGGTAAGCAATTGGGCAATTAGGGTACAAACAGAGTAGACAGAAAAAGTGGAGGCTTGATGAGCATTTGGGCACAGCAGTACTCCTTTGCTTATGTGCTAATTACATTTAATTATGTTGCATGAGTTCTGTCTGGCATCTAGCTTTAAAGTAATTCACCAACTTCCCAGTGTAAAAGATAAAGCAATGATATTCAACCCAACTGTTTTTTAATTAAAATATTAGATGATTAGATTGAAAAGTACATCTTCAGGAGAAGTTCTTTCTGTATGTTATAGTCAAGGACAAACAGGTGCTATGTTCTGGGCTATGCAATGAGAATGAGCATTATTATTTATGAGAAGAATGAACTCAGCAGGCAAGAAGGAGAGCAGGAATGCAGTGACCTCACATCAGCTGAGAGCACCTGGTGGGCCCAGCAATCCCTTCTGCGGGTGGGCAAGCTCCAAGCTGGAGCTGTTGCTCTGCTTTCCCCGGGGAGGCACTCAGAGACCTGCGGGACTCCTACCCCACTGCTGGCCAGGCCCTGTACACACAAAGCTTGGGACAGCCTTGCACTGTAAAACCACTATGCGCAGAACATATTCAGCAGGAAAAATCAATTCTACATCCTGATTCCTGTAGAACCCACAGAGAGCAGACACAGCCCAGGGTGCTTCTGAGTCACCTCCTGGAAAGCCTGACAGAGCCTCACTGTGCTTAGAAATTTACAGCATGCTTTTAAAAGCATCATGTTACTTGGTAGTAATCAATGGCATTTTTCAGTTCTGTATACTTTCACCATTTTCTGTATTTCATTTGTTTTTCTTGACCCTCACATGTGGAAATGTCAAGAAGCCTGGAATATATATAAATATGCACCCCAAGACTTAGACAGTTGCATGGTGAAGGGGTCACATAAGGTCTGAACTTGTCACTTGGTGGTGGGTGCTTGCCTTAAAATGCTCCAGTCAGAGAGCTCACATCCCAGCACTGCTCAAAAGGGGAGTGTGTCGCATAAACATGTATTGAATGATGAATGCTTTCTAGATCAAGAGGTGGAGTCAAAATGCCAAATGATGCTCCATATATAGTATGGGCATAGATTTTTTATCTTTTATTTTGTGATTATGTCTTATAAAGACAGACGTTTGAAAACTTGTAAGAGCATAGCTATCAAATAAACTCATTCTCTATTATCTCTTCCATTGTTTTAAAATCTTACAGACTAACCAGAAACAAGTAGTGACCTATATTTCCTCCAATTTTTAATAAAATATAACTTTGGTCAAGTGGATGTATATGGGAGTTGATATCTCAGCCAGTAATCATTTTTACCTGTCTACAAATATGCTGAATTAATACATTTTTCTTTAGTTATTACAGCAAAAGATTCTTTACCTTTAACCCCCATAAAAGTCCCCCTTACTCTGAGTACATTCATCCCATCATCCTTTCCATTTTTGCAGCAGGTCTGGAGTCCTCTTTCCTGAGGGTCTTTAGCTGCTCTGTATGGACTGCTTTGATGTCCTCAGTAGATTCAAAATGTCTTCTTGTCATGGTCATTGTGACTTTGGGGAAGAGCCTGAAGTCACACAGTGCCAGACCTGGTGACTAAGGTGGAGGAGGACAGAGTTATATGTTTATGAGACTGGTTTCCTCTCTGATGACACTAGGCAGCAGCGTTCACCTCGTGAAGCCACTCGGGAAAGAGGACCCCAGAATAAACACGTGGCACTACCTAAGCAGACTCACTCCTCACGTTCCTTATGGAGATAATGAGCAACACAAAAATGTAGCAACAAAACTCCACATCCTCTCAAAAATGTGATCCTTTGTGTCAGAGAAGTCCTGGGTAACAGATGGCAGGGAAAAGAAAAGAAAAATATTTATAACTTAAATAGAAAGAAGAAACTGTAAGATTCTGTGCACTCTCAGAAGATGAAAAAAAAAAAATTAACTCTTAGCATCTAGATCCATCGACGCATTCCTTTCCAATGGGAGCTGTGTCTGGGTGAATGCTGAAGGGTATCGCAGAACTAAGCGAGATGTAAGTTGGAAAGTAGACAGGGTCACAGGAGGAGGACAAAGAAGAGAAGTTTCTCAGTGGCACAAATTGTAAGGTAAGTTTTAAGGACCCAAGCAGTATTCAGGATAATTGGTTTAAGAGCTGGGGATGAAGCTGCAGACATGGAAGATCACACGACCGAGAGCCCTAGACTCACAGCGAGGAGATTCAGAATATTCACACGAGGTCACCAGGAGCCACCTGAGATGTGTCACTCCCCACTCTAACTTTTCGTTTCCCAGCCCAGTGGTTTGTTCTTCAGTTCCCAACCCCTTGGCCTCTCCAGGGTCCCCCACCCCTGCTTTTGAATGACAGATAAGTTAAATACATTATTTCCATTTCAAGTCTCTCAGATCTCTATTTTCTGTGTGGTACTTTTCTGGGAAGATATATTTCTTTGTACCTTTTCAGAATTCAAACTTACATCATTTATGACCTAAAACCAGAATCAAATCTCAGCCTAGCAATATATTTAAAGCCAAAGTTAAGCATTTTTCATTTTTAGAAAAAAATTGCTGTTCTTAAAGCAACCTGACTCATGAACCAAATCAGAGTTTCACAGAAAAGCTGCAAAATGGGAGAGGTAACTTAGCTGACATTGGCATGCCGGTTTTGTTTCATGTTTTTCATTCCTTTCAAAGGCACACAAATCACATCAGGCTGCATCAAATTGGGAACAAAATCATTTTTGTGGACTGAGAACTCTTTCATTTCCACAGCCAGACTTGGAATTTTCCAAACAAGCTGGATAAAAAATACTCATTTGTGTTACACTCTTAGAAAACTAAAGACCTCTGTAGGCTCCATAAATACATGAGCTAATCACTTGCTGTGTTCCAAATATTTCCAGTTTGTTTAATTCCTTCTCCTAATGTGAAGTCCAGTGGGAAGAAGGCCTGGCCAACTAGCAGCTGAATGGCAGAAGGGGTAGAAACACACTGCTCACATTGGAGCCTGGGGTTTCATCCAGGTTGAAGTGTTTACCACGATAGGCACTTTGTGACAGTTAACAAATTGTTCTACATCTCAGGCACCTCATCGTTTAAATAGTACAGCCAACTATGCTAACTTGGAGTATGGGTAAAAATAGGATCGAGATCATACAGGAGAACATCTGCCCTATCACAAGTATTCAGGAGGATTTTAGATTTTTTTTCAGCCATTTATACCTTTAGGGAAAAGAGCAAACCTCTTACAATTGTGAAACCAGAGCAAATCATTACGATTATGGAATCATAGCACACAAAGCTATGTCTCATGTCTGAGCAAGGTACAGAATTAAGGCAGATAATGCCTATGGTGATGACTAACTTTGTGTGTTAACTTGGCCAAAATGAGAGGTCCTAGGGTTTTGAGTTCTTGTGGGTGTTTTGAATGAGATTAACATTTGGGCAGTACCCTGAGTTAGAATGTCCCCTAACGTGATGGGCCTATTCTAATCCAGTAACGAGGTGAATAGAACAAAAAAACTGACCTTTCCCTGGTTGGAAGAAACTCTGACCCAACTGCTGTGCTAGAGACATTGGTCTGTGCTAGAGACATTGGGCAAGACATTGGTCTTTCCCATTTGCACTGAAGCACCAGCCCTTCTTGGTTCTCCAGCTTACGGTCTCCAACAGGAGCCAACATCATCAGCTCTCTTTGCAGATCTTAGATTTTCTCAGCTCTCATAATTGGATGACCCAGCCTCTATGATTTGTGAAGGTTCTCTCTCTTTCTGTGTAATATGTGCATGACTCGGTTCTGTTTCTTTGGAGACTCTTGATTAATACATCAATGAATCCACACAGGGATTTTAAATCAAGAGAAGGCAAGAATATAACATCCTGAAGTCAATTCTCATTATTTTTAAAATTCATATTTGCAAATTTGCCTACTGGGTCAAATTCATTCATGACATCAAGGACTCATGGCACTTTTACGATCATTTATGGGAATCTGCAAAGTAGTGAAAAATTTGTCACCTGACATGAACATTCCCAGTTGAGGTCAAATAGAGTGACAACCTGTGCTTCTCTTTCAGTTTCTTTCCAGTGAATGAGTGTCTATTTTGTGGTCAAATAGAGCATACTTTTTATATTTTTGTGCTTCTCAGTGACTCATGGTTTTACATGACCTGAGAACAGAGGACTCGTGCTGTCTCATCTTCCAGTGTACAAGAAAGTTTTCACTGCCCTATGGAGAAAATATTTGAGCTGTGTAAGCTTCATTCAGCCACACAGCACTATGGGTTATGTGTTCATTTAGTTCTCTCTAAACAGAAATAATATAAAGCAAGGATATCGTTTGATCAGGTGGGGGAAATTCTGTGGTCAAACTCATTGGGACAATTGCTCAGCATTCACCAACTCAGTAACTTTGGTAACTACAGTTGAGACCATGGTTACAAACAAAACAAACAGAAATGTCTCCAATTATTCAGTCATCCATACATTACAACACATTCTTTTTCTGGTACAAAATTCCACTTACTAAATGTAGGAGACTAAGGAAAAATTGTAATGGCTATTTTCTGAACACATGGGTTCTGGAAGATGCCAAGAAATGAAAAGCATTATCTAATGAGGACCTGAATAGTAAATGACAGAGCCTGTGCTCTCTTCCATGAGGTCACACTTTTCAGAGTCATCAAATATGTGACACTGAGATGGTGTGGCTCCAGTATGCTGGGACAGTGCAGGGCAGAATTGGAGTTCTTGCATCACCAAGAGTGTCCTGTTTATGGTCATCGTTAATAGGAAGCGATGCTGTGGCTGACATCACAGCTCAAAAAACATTTATTAATATATTATCCACAGCAATATATTCCTAGCAACAAAACAAAAAATAAGCATCATTTATTAATAAGCAAGTTTATCAAAAGATTTTATCTAAATAAAATTATTCAATATTAAATATTATACCATTGTTACTTTATTGTAAAATATGTTTTCATTACATGTGGTAACTCTCAATTTATTTTATACCCACCACACTAATGAACATAAGTGGAAAAATTGTATGCTTATTTTGCATCTTCAAAAGCTAATGTCTTTTATTTATCAAAGATTATTATAAGTGTTTCTTTTAATTCCTCCATATATTTAGGATCCTTCTACCTTTTTTGCTATCTTTTATCCTATTTCCATGCAGTGACACTCTTTGCTCTTCCTTCTCATTTAAAATTCAAACAGTCAAAACGGGTTGAGATTGTATCTTTAGTGTGGAATTCCAGTAATAAAATACTTTTTGTTAGTAATGGAGACAAGTAGATGTATTCCAATGTAAATGGGATAATAAATGGTTATATCATACTAATCAATTGACTGATTGAATGTGAGTTGAAGGGCTGGAGGTACAGCTCAGTGGGCTAAGTGCTTGCCGCCGAGCACTAGGGCCCTGAGTTCGATCCCCGGTCCCGGAAAAAAAAAAAAAGAATGTGAGTTGAAGTAAAATGTTGGAATATTCCAAATACTGTGTTAATCATATGGTTTTGGAAAAAAAAAACTGATTTCACATAGTATGATATACATAATAAAGATTTAAATATGCAGAGAGGAAGCAGCAAAGGAAACATTGCTACTTCAAAGCAAAAAAGTAAGTGATATCATAGACATTTTACATATTATGTTATTCACTTTTTGTTATTGAGTTGTCTTGAGTTTCTTACACATTCTGATGGAAGTTCTTTGTCTGATTCATATTTTGTAATGTTTCTTCCATTATATAGGTTGTTTCTTCATCCTAATGATGGTTCCTTTGTAGTTTAGGAGTATTTTACTTTGATATAATCTTATTTACCTAATTTTTTCCTGTGCTTTTGTGGACTTATTTGAAAAAATATTACTGCTCAGACTTATCCCTGTGAAGATTTTCCTGTGTTTCCTTCTAGGACTTCATATGTTTGGGTCTTACATTTAAACTCTTATCCCACTTTGAGTTGACCTTTATAAGACGAAGAGGTAGAGGTCTTTTTCATCTTTTGTACGCAGCTCTCTACTCTTCCCAGAACAATTCATTGTAGAAACTCTCCCATCTCCAGTGTGCATCGCTACTTTCTTCAGAAGCAGTTGGCTGTAACTGTACAGATTTCTTTCTTCTTTCTTTGTTTTCTTGGGTGTTTATGTCATATGATCAAATGTTCATCATCCTTAATTATCAAGGAAAGGCAAATCAAAGAGATGATGAGACATCATTTCAACCTACTAAAAATGACTAAAACCCAAAACACACAGTACAACAAATGTCATGGAGAATGCAGAGGAAACCATACTAAATGCATTGCTGGTGTGGATGTAAATTAAAGCAACCATCACACAAAACATCGTGGAGCTTCCTCAAAAAATTAAAACTAGAAATGCAACATGATCCAGTGATCTCTCTACTGGGTATGTATCCAAAGGAAATGAAGTCAGTGTGTCAAAGGGACAGCAGCACCTCTGTTCAGGATGATATTTTTCATACCAACCAAGATGTGGAGTCAATGTATCCATCCATGTGGATGAATGGATAAAGAAAATGTGCTACATTTATGAAATGGAATAGTAGTCTGCCATAAAAAGTAATGAAGAGCTGCCATTCAGAAATATATGGGTGAGCCTGGAAGACATTATATTAAATAAAATAAGACGGGCACAGATAGGCAAATACTGCGTGCTCTCAATACTCAATCATATGTGGAAGCTAAGCTAGTTTGTGTCCTACAAGTATAAAATCAAATAGCTGTTACCAGAGTCTAAGGAGTGGAGAAGGGAAGGAGGGAGAAAGTGAAGTTATCAAAAGCTATGAAATTATAGTGGGATGGGGGGAGGCTGGGCTGTGGCCTTGTGCAGCAAGATGACCAGAGTTACCATGATACATTGTATCCTTCAAAATATCTAGAAGAAATTGGAATGTTCTCAGCACAAAGAATTGATAAATAGTGGTGGTGATAAACTAAATAATTTGATCACTAAAAATTATATACATGTATCAAAGCATCACATGATACATCATTAATATGTGTACTCCTTATGTGTCAATTACCAGTAAAAACAAAAATATTCTAGAAGAAAGGAATATCTTTCATAAACAATAAGAAAAAAGAAAATTAAGTAACGAAGCATTTTCCACTTGCTACTCTTCTAGACTCTACAAGAGTGAAGAGGGAGACACCAGAGTTTTATAATCTTCCTGACAGGAAGGTTTGCCTGTGTCAACGTTCCCTGTAGTACTCTAGAAGTAAACAGTCTCCTAAAGGATGTTTTAACCAGTTAGCCACTCTTCTCACACTGTCCAGCAAAAATGCCCATGTCCACAGCTCCAGAACTTGATCTGATTATAGTTTGCTGATGAAAATTCAGTTTATCCTTTTCTGCTAAAGGTGTTGAATTTGGAATGTTCTTGGTCTCAATGCTGGCTAATGAAATTTAAAGAGAACTCTACTTGAAGACTTCATTTCCAAAAGCCAACCACTGTACCCTTTGACCCTGGCCATTTTTAGATGGTGATGCTGCTAATTGCTACTATCCTGAGCATAGAGCTAAATCACAGCAGGGCAAGGTCAGAGGAATCCTAGAGAAGCAGACTGGAGATTTGGTGTGCTCCAAGTAGAGTACTCACAGCTGCTGATCTCACAGCATAAAAAACTAATGTCTTCATTATTTAATCCACCTTGAAGTGAATTTCTATTTCTTTCAGCAAAATATTCCCTGAAAAAAGAGATCAACTGGATCTCATAGAATAAATTGAACATGACAAGCATCCAGTAAAATGTGATATATTAGACAGGTCTGATACGTGGTGTGGCTATCTTTCTGACGCTTGCATTCATTTGAAAGCCTTACCCCTTCTTCCTTTCACAGAAGAGTTGCTCCTGGCTCGTGTCACATGGGAATTTACATGAACATATCCATTTATAGGATGTCCGTTTACTTTTAGGAAACAGAGAATTTGGTAATTACTAATGGTAAATATTTTCTAATTCAATAAATAGCCACTCAAATGAATTATATCAATTTCATATCATGCTTAAGAATACTGGATAGCATCTTTGATCTCAGTTTTTCCAGAAACAGCCTTTACATAATGAAGATTTATCTGTATTTATTTTCGGAAGCACTACCACATGCCCCCTTATGTCTCACTGTGGTATGTGATTCGAAGAGGGTACAAACTCCAATCTGGCAAGTCGGGTTCAGTACAAGTGGGCTTTCCTTAGTGAAGAATCACACTAGTGGTCTGCTACCACAGAATGGTTCTGTCAGACATAAGAGAACTTATAATTTCCACTTAGAAAACCACTTTATAGTGGTTGGGCCAGGCTGGAGATTAAAACTGACAATGATCCTAAATCAACCAATGCTTGGGCTCAGTGACATGCTTGTAAGAAAATAGTAAACTGAAGACAAAAGAAAAGAGCAAACCAGCCCATTATTGTATTATGGTTGCCTGTTCACAGCTCCGGAATTCTAAGGCTCCACAGGGAATACCTGTCATGTGAAGTACGGACCTTTCTCTTAGTGCTCCCAGCTGCTCAGTTGGAATCCACAGCGGTATTGTGAAGGAAAAAGAAACACTCCAGCAGGTACTGTGCCAGTGAGAAACAGCAGAAAAGCAATCATTCTGTCCTGGTTTTAATGGATATTCACAAGCAATACATATTCATTTCAGGTACTGGATGCACAAAAAACTGAGGTAAATTGGTATCATATCCCCTTATCTGTAATTATTCTTTTATTTATTTATTTGCTAGGGTTTTGAGACACAGTCTTACGATGTGACCCAGGCAGGCTTCAGACTCACAGTAATGTGCCTCCGGCCTCGGCTTGACAAGTGCTGGGATTCCCGGTGTCTGCCTCTACGTGGGGTTCTCACCTTTATTTCTGTTTGCATATTTTAAAGAAGTTTCCTTTTGCCATTAAAAACCCTCCTGTTTCCAGGTTTGTCCTTTTCTCCCATTGACTCCTCCCTCCCAGTCCACAGTCCTGCTCAGCTCCCTTCCCGTGTGCTCACTTCCATGAACATGCTAGTATGAGGATTATTAAAATATATTTTTAAATCTAAAATAGTTCAAATCATCTTTGACAAGAAAATTTTATTGAAAGATGTATTATTTCTTGCTTCCTGCAAGAATTTCTTGGCTTCTTGTAAGAATTTTTTGTATGAAATTTTTGTCTCACAGTATTTTGTTTCATCTCTATTTTTTTATTTTTTGCATTCAGTGTGATAACATGGAATAACAAATGGGCAGGATTGGGTTGGTGCAGTGAAAATGAAGCCAACCTAAGGACAATTCTTGACAGCTACATAATTAAGCAACTATTAAGGGACTTAGGAAAATGAATTCATTCTTTTACTAGAAAACATTTCTCATTTTTATAATTTTATTTTTTCTTTCTTTAGCATTGGATTCATATGGAGTTAAAATTGAGTCCAGCGTATAAGAAAGAGAAAGAAATATCCATAAGTGTGGGTCAGTGTCTTGGTTACTTTTCTCTTGTTGCTGAGACAAAATACCCAACGCCCAAAATGAAGGAAGGAAAGGTTTATTTAGCTTACAGTTTGTGGAGGTTTCAGTCCATACTTGGCTGGTTCCGAGGCAGAGTGGCACATGGCGGAGGGCAAATGTTCATGGTCTCAGAACACAGCAAAAACAAGAGCAAAAGGGAGGAATGGCCGCAAGCAGCCTCCTTCTCTCCCTTACATTGTAAACAGGCTACCCCCACCCAGCGGGCATGTACATCTCATACAGTCTCCATGCCCTCCTCTTCCACAGGCTCAGGATGTGTACAAAGTAAGCACCTTGGTTTCCTGCTGAGTCACTCAGCCAAACCTCTAGACTCCCCAAGTTGACACAATGTATCAACCATAACATTCAGCTTTCTAGTTTTACTCCTCTTTTTAATCTGGGACGGCCTTCATGTACTCCCAATTAGCTCCATATAGGTCCATGCACCACCTTGACTGTTTTGCCAAACTCTGACTTGCAAAAATGAACAGATTAGCACTAGAGATTGACCACACTGAGCTCCATTTCATGACAGTTCCATAATTATGTTGATTCCAAATACTTCCAATGTTTTCAGTCTTATTTTACCCTATCAGACTTGCTCTTTGTCATTATCCCATTTCAATGATAATTTACTTAGATTTTTGATAGCTTCTGACATTTTAATTCCATCCTTTCCTCTTCAGAAGTGGCCCTCGTGGTGCGTCCTGGATGTTCCCTTACCTTATTGTATTCCTTTTTGTTCTTTTACCTATCTATCTGGCTGCTTATTTACTTGGATATTTAACCTCAGTTTGGTGCATTAATTGTCTTCATGGTCTTCTCTTTTTCCTCTTCCTTCTTCATTTCTTTCTGTCCGTTCTCTTTGCTCCTACCTTCCACTCATCTCTTCCTCTTTTAGGACTATTCTCACCATACACCATAATTTTAGCTTAATATTATGCTGTGATGTAAAAGACCATGACTTAATATATTCTTTCCTAAACTTTCTTTTGGCAAAATATTTTCTGCTTATCTGCAGTGAACATTTTCTAAGAAACATAAAGTTGCTCATTACTTTTCTTACCAGTTTGAGAATATTTAGTGCTGAATTGACCTAATTTGTCTCTCTATAAGTACAGTTGTACAGGTAGCTTCCCATTTCATTATTTTTCATTTGTTCCACCTAGTATAGTTTTTACATATTTCTAATTTCCATTTTTTTGCTAAGTTTTTAGTTCTAAAGGACATTTTATTTTTGAATAATTGATAATGTAAGTTGTATTCATGTCCATTTACATACATTCACTTCATTAATCATATTTCTATACTAAGAAAAATAACATAAATATTCTCTTAGTCTGTTTTTTTATCTACATCTGACCTTCTCATATACCTACATTCTCTAGAACTACTGTCCTAATATGTTAACTTTATTCTGTGTTATTTCTTATACCTCGCTGGTGGTTCCTATCCATCTTCAACCACTGATTTATTACGTAAAATGAATGGTGTGTGTGTGTGTGTGTGTGTGTGTGTGTGTGTGTGTGTGTAGTACCTGGAATATCTATTTTAGCTTTACTCCTGGACATTGATATATAATAATCTGCCATATTGTCAGCCTGCTGAAATGAGAGGATCTCAGCCTGAATATTTCACATTTCTTTTTACCACAGTCCTCTCTTTATTGTTTAAATTCTTTTTTTGTTTGTTTGTTTAAATTCTTTACTCACTTTTAGATTTCAGTCAGCACATAGATTTTGTAGAGAGATTCTGCTCACCAATACAGATATTTTCCTACTTTAGAAATTTAAATATTTTTCACCTTACCTTGAATAATTGGGATAGGCTATTAATCACTCTTTATAATGCAAGTTTTAAAAATTTCTTAAATATTCTTCAAATTTCTAGTAGAGTCATTGGAAAAAAACATATTTGTGAATTCCAAGTTTTAGATACTACCCACAAAGTCTTTCTCCTTTATACAAATGCATTTTGCTTTATATCCCATCCTATTCTTTTAAGTTTGTTTACTTTAAGTCAATTCATGACCATTCTTTAGTTGTGTCATTATCTTTTTATTTATTTTTTGGTGCTTGCAATCAGCCAGGCAGGCACTGTGCCACTGAGCTACAACCATGGCCCCTAGATGTGTCATTGTCTTGCATATTCCTTTAATTTTGTTTATTTTCTCTCCATCTGCCTTACCTTGTTTACCTAAAAAGTACCTTTCTTTTTATGTATAGGTTAACTACCATCTTTTTCAACATAAATGTAACTTATTTTTATCTTCTTCTTTCTCCATCTTTTGCTAGTGCATATCGGTTATGCACATTAATGGGGCTCTCTCAGCAGCTTTGTATGTGAGTATCACCCCATGCATCATTCCAGGCCTCCCCCAGCGCCCAACTACTTGCTTTCCCAGTTTCAGTTTTTAGAGGGGACGTTAAATGCATGCAGTGCATTTTGAACATATCTGTAGCCTGTATTATTGGCCTTTGCACCTTCACCCGGTCCTCTTTGCTATCCTCCCCTAGTCATAAAACAATTTCCCCTCAACTTGCTTGAACCATCCCTTTCTCTGTAAAAATTTCACAGCACATTACTTAAGTAAAATTAGATGTTCCTTTTTTGATCTTGTAGCACTTCGCTGATGTCCCACTTAAACCTTCATTATAATGCATTATGCTTGTTTATATTTTAATTTGTTTCCTTGAACTGAATAAGAACACTTTGTAGCATCAATTTCAATGGCTAGTAGAATTTACTCAATGAATGAATAAATATTGCATGGTGTTATTGTTCTCAAAATAATGCATGCTCAACAAATGTGAGGTGTTTTGTTGCAAGTTTAGTGTGTGTGTGTGTGTGTGTGTGTGTGTGTGTGTGTTGTAGTAGTAGAAGTAATAGTAGTAGTAGAAAATGGATCTACCGTAGATCCTGACAGACCTCCACAAGTTCTTACGTTTCATTCTGTTAAAATTTAAGATGAATTTCAACAAATTATACTCGTTTAATATACATTCACCATATATAATGTACAATGCTATAAGCCATCAGGAATAAAGAAGATAAAAATCATAAAGTTCTGTTCTCATGTAGAATAGTGCCTTACAAATAAGGTATCTGTTGAGCATTAAAATTTCTGAGAAGCTTTTCTTTAGGCAAAGATTAGCATGCAGATAACTTATTAAGAAGTATGCATTTGGGGACATATGAGAAAGAAGCGGAATTAGATATAAGATGCTTTGCATTTTTTGTCTTGAAGACACAGTTTAAATGCACCACATTTATTTTCTTTCTTAGTCTATGTTTTGCTCTCCTCAAGGGACACCTTGTTGGACCCAGTGCCATCACTTAGTCATCCTGGAGTAACATGAGCTAGTGGGAACCATGCCTTTCTTAGGTCATTGCTATCATACAAGTCCAGGTAACATCAAAACTGGGGCAGAATACCAATATACCCCCAAGTGACTCAGCTGCACATTGAGAATGTTGTTCCATGACACAGTTGCTTAACAGCAGATGTACCGCTTTCCAGTTATCAGAATCCTTGGATTGCACTGAAGGTGTAATTGAGGCTATTCCTTAGTTGAACTTTTATTATGCTACTCTGATGGTGAAAGTATCACAGGCCAGAGTTGTGAGTTAAACAGCTACCTACTAGGTATCCTCAGCCCCTTTAAAACAATGCTGCCTGTCATTTATTATCTTGGCTAGAGTTCAGGGAAGTTTCACTGTTGCTAGTTAGAATTCTTTATCCTTGCATTTTTTTATAAAATTGCTGTAAGAATGAATGTAGAGGCTGTCACAGCTGCCAATTACATCTATTCCCAGTATAGTTTAAGTAATTAAAGACACAACTACTGGTAAAGAAGACAACTATAGACAAGTGGTCCAACTGTGGAATGATCTGTGGTTTTACCCATTCATTAAACAGCTTCGGTAAACCCACAATCATATAGCAGAAAATGTCTCACCCCAGCTAGTACACTTCAGTTGTCCAGGTAACAGTTCCTGTTGTAGTTTTGGTTGTTTCTGTCTCTTAGAAACAGCTTGTCACGGGGCTGGGGATATAGCTCAGTGGAATAAGCGCTTGCCTAGCAAGTGCAGGGTCCTGAGTTCGATCCCCAGTACCGCAAAAAAAAAAAAAAAAAAAAAAAAAGTTTAAAAAAAAAAAAAGAAACAGCTTGTCACTGTAATGCATAGCTATGATGTATATTGTAAGAACGGATCAAAGATAGCCAAGTACTCTGCCTCTGTACTTCCCCTTTGGAGGCCCCATAAAAACCTCCTCTCTCTTAGGCATGCCTTTTTATAAGGATTAATTCCTTGTCAGTGCCCATCTGATGTAAAATAAATCTGCCTCCACATCCTGGGTATCAGTTCTGTGCATCTATTGCTATTGCATCTGATGCATTAGGCAGAAAGATGAACTGTGCTGACTTATTTGGTCATGAACTGTGACCCTTACAGATGGGGCAAGAACCTCTCCAGGTCATGAATGGAAGGCACACCATCAACTTTTCTTGAGTTCCCTTGTAGGTCTGGAGGAGGATACTTAGCTCTGGTAAGACCTTCAAGGCATTCCCTACCCGAGCAAAAGTTTGTAGGGTCCTTCTGTAAAAACATCATACAAGTTCTAAGGAATAGCTTGTAACCAGCTCCATAAAAATTTAGCTAAAAGACCAGATATACCTTTAGACACCCCAGTCAGTCTATCCCTCATTCCTGCTCAGCTTGAGCAGGAATGTTTGATTGCCTCTTGTTAGTCAGGACCACCCTTGAGGGAAAGGGGTTGGAATGTTCAACCTCTGAGTGCCTGTTGAATGAATGTGTGAGTGAGTGGAATGGACAGCATAAGCAATAGGTTGCTTCTGCATGTGCAGGAAGACAGGAAGCACTGGTCACAGTGGCTGATCGGGCCTTCACCTACAGTTCTGTGGCAATTGACATATGGCGTAATGGAGGCCTTGCACCCTCTCAGCTACCTTGTGCATTAAGTCCTCACAACCGATGCAATCTGGTGGACATCTGAATACTCTCTCTCTAAGAGGCACCCTTTGTCCGTTGTGCCATCATTTAAGGGTATGCAGGAAGTCAGAGATAAGAATTAATTGGTTAAAACCCACAGTTTCTGACTGCAGGAGAAAGGGCTTTTAAAGAATTAAAAATGAAATACAAACTACGCCCTGCGCCACAAAAGAAGAGGCCCATTCTGCCTGAGAATTCCACCTTGACATCCTCCTAGGCGGCCACAGTTGCTACCATCACCTATAACTTCACTCTCCGCTTCCAACTTGTCTATTTCCAGCCTTTGAATGGCTTCCAGCCAGCCATTGTCTGCATTCAGCCACAGAGGCCCGCCCTCCAGAGCCTTCTCCTTCCTATTCTGGTCAGATGGCATCATCAATGCCCACCTGAGATGACTGTCAGCAATTCCTACTGAGTTTCACATTTTTACTGAGGAAAAATTGGACTGTCAGCCTTGCCAAATGAGTTGCCATGGCCTTTTGCAAAGGTCACCCACCTAGAAACAATCCAGTCCAGCACTTTTCAAAGACATCAGAAAGAGGAACAGAAATCCAAACAGCATGTCAAAAGTTACTGCTGTTACCTAGAAACCTAATATTGATAAAGAAATCCAGTCTGATAGAAGATGACCATACCCTCTGGCCAAAGACCATTATACAAATATGAGGGCTGTGGAAACTAAGAAAATAAAAAAAAAAAGCCCACTCTTTAAAAGATAAAAACTTTCAAAAGCTGTGTCACTGGCCTGACTCCCCCCTTTTAAAAACATTCAAATAGACTTAGTACTCATCTGCACCTATTTGGGCTGGATCAAGGCATTCCCTACACGAGCAAAAGTTTGTTGGGACCTGTTGTAAAAAATCATATGAGTTCTAAAGAATTCAGAAACAGTTTGTAACCAGCTCCATAAAAATTTAGCTAAAAGACCAGCTATACCTGTAGACACTCCTGCACACACATATAATCCAGTTATATATTAATTACCTCTAGAGCTCTTAAAGTTTCATACACCCAGGTTCAGAACCACCACTACAGAATTTACCTGGACCGGACAGCTTGGTCTGTAGAGATGACACACTCAAAGCCCTGCTCTGGTCACTGTCGATGCCGACCAGTCCACACACAGCTGAAGCTTAGGACACCATTCATAGGCAATCAAACACTTGACTAAGATTTGATCAGCATGCAAATCACATTGGACACTGTCCTAGACCAGATTAACTCCTTTACTACTTTGCCAGAGTAATGTTACAGAAGAGACAGGCCTACATTGTGTCTCTTCTGTTACCCAGAGGAGACACTGTGTCTCCTCTGTTACTTAGGGAAAACTCTCTAATAAGATAATCTTGAGGACCTTGGCTAGTGCCCATCCTAGGACTACTGACAACCCTAATGTTATGGCTTCTAGTTGGGCCTTGTCTCAGAAGATCAAATATTACATGCCCAGAAAAGCTTTGCTGAGTAAACTAAAAAACGAGGAAAATTCAACACAAGATGTCTCAGCCCAAGCCAAGACACTTCAGTTTGTTAGTTTCTCAGGTGACAGTTCCTGTTGTAGTTCTGGTTGCTTCTGTCTCTTAGAAATGGCTGGTCACTGTAGAGCATAGCTGGTCACTATGATGCATTTGTAAGAATCAGTCAAAGACAGCCAAGTAGTCTGCCTCTGTATTCCCTTTTGCAACCTCATAAAACCTCCCTCCCTGGGAATGATAGTTTTATAAGGACTGATTCCTTGTCAGGGCCCATCTGACATAAAATAAATCTGCCTCCAAATCCTGCGTGATGTTTTGGTTTTTCTGTTGCCATTGCAGTGATATTTCAAGTCTATGGATACAGTTATGCTTTCACACTCTGTGTGAAGTTCTTTGAATATTTGAACAGGCCCCTTTTTTTCACTTTTTGGTTACTTAGCGTCTTCATGACTTTGAGGTAAAATTATTTGCATGCTGTTTTAAATTCTGCCTTCCTAGAACCCTATCTCTCCTGCTATCCATGAGTCAGTACCCAGAATGGGTTCAGAGATAAAATCTACAAATGATGACTGGAGTAGTTGTGTCCAGCTTTCTGGCCTCCCATCCCTGATATAGTTGGTGTACAGAATGCGTAGCATGTTTTGTCATTAGATTTTTATCTATAGAAGCCACATTCCATTAACTTTCTCATACTTCTCAGAAAGTCAAGTCCTGTCCATTACATCTCTACACTTTCATGTGATAACTATATCGAAGTAGTTCCTGATATTCAAATGCCACTTCCTCATCTGTGCTGTTTTGATGACCAAGTATAGCCACTGTTAATACTGAGCTCAGGGCTTTAGTGAGAGTTCTACAATCATTCATGAACTATGGTGGAAATATTTCACTGAACTTCTGGTGATGTCAGAGCCCATGCTGACAGCACATCTGTAATTACTATGGCAAGTGGCTTATTTCTGTGTACTTCAGTGCAAGTATTTTTTTAATTATAAAAAGTAAAACAATGAAAACATTAACAAACAGACACTAACAAAGTAGCACAAGAAAAGTACAATCAAAACTGATTTACAAATAAGGTGACAGGGAATTAACAATGGTTGTTGTATTACATAATGATAACTTCAAAGTGTATACTCAGGAAAACAAATATATACATGCAAGGTTGATCAAACAAATAATCATTGACTGTTCCTTACAATAAAGCGACATAAGTCAGTGGTACAACTATATTAGCCATCCTGCACATACATACATACATACATACATGCATAATTATCCCCTTGTTCCTTTTCTCCCTCCCCTCATCCCAGCTGCTGCCTACTTTTGAGCAGTTTCCTTTCATTTCACACTTTTTATCATACCTCCTAATTTATATTCACAATTTCAGGTTCCTACAGCAGTGATAAAATATGCTGCTTATACATGCACCTCTGATTCATTCCACTTATGAGTATGGTCGCTAGTTGTGACCATTTACCTATAAAAGTCTCAAGACTGTCTTTCTTTTTAGCTGAGTAATATTCCATTACATAAAAGTGTCACAGTTTTTTTTATCCATTCCTCAGTGGATGGACATTTGGGTTGCTACCACAATTTACCTATTACAAATTGTGCTGCTATAAACACGGGTGCACACATATTGCTGTGATATGATGTTTTCAGATCTTCTGGGAAAATACCCAGAAGGGGACTAGCTGGGTTGAAAGGGACGTCCAGACCTAGTTTACTGAGGAATCTCCAAATCGATATCGACAGTGGTTTCACCATTCTGCATTCCCACGAGCAGTGGAGAAGAGTTCCTATTTCTCCACAGTTTTGCCAGCATTTATTATTGGTTGATTCCTTAATGTTAGCAATTCTTACTGGGGTGAGTTGAAATCTCAATGTTGTTTTAATTTGCATTTTTGCATGTCTATACCTATTTTCCTGAATATACAATTAGAAATTATCAATCTGTAATGCAACAACCATTGTTGATTCCCTGTCACCTGATCTGCAAATCAGATTCTATTGTACAATTCTTATGCTACTTTGTGTCTGTTTGTTAATATCATTTTCTTTTTTTATACTTTTAAAATAAAAATAAATAAATAAAAAGAATACTATTGATTTTTTTTTTTTTAGAAACATAAAAGTACAAAAACATATTGACAAACAGACACCCATTATTATAGAAAATAGTACGATCACAACTAATCTATAGACAAGGTGATATGGTCTCAACAGTAGTTGTTGTTTTATCCATTGATATCTTCGAATTGTAGATGTATGGACCCATATACAGACATGCAAATTTAGTCAGACAGTTGATCCTCTCAACA
>PVLD010021819.1:0-30624 GCA_004027595.1 Dinomys branickii
AGAGGATAAACTGTCTGACTAAATTTGCATGTCTGTATATGGGTCCATACATCTACAATTCGAAGATATCAATGGATAAAGCAACAACTACTCTTGAGACCATATCACCTTGTCTATAGATTAGTTGTGATTGTACTATTTTCTATGATGATGGGTGTCTGTTTGTCAATATGTTTTTGTACTTTTATGTTTCTAAAATTAAAAAAAAAAAAACCATTGTGAATCCAACCACTTTAAAACTAGAAGATGGAGATAAGATGGTCCCTTCTAATGGTCACTTAACATACACATATATATTCATATTCCAAGGTTCAAAGAAATTAAGTGACTTTTCCGAAGCCTCAGTTAGAACTTTAAAGGTAATGAAGAGGATGGATTTATTCTCAAATTTATTTATATTGAAAACATTTTGCATCTCTGTACTTCAGACAGCACACATGCACACACATGCACACACAGTGTAAGTGAAAGACCATCTATCTGTAGCTACCAACTTCCCATGTCTGTCTACCCACCCATGCACACATACACACAAATCACTTGAGGTTCCTCCACTCTAACCTTGGGAAAGCAAAGAAGGTGACATTTTCCTACTTCACAGAAGGTGACTAATAGAAGAATTAAGAGCAATGTCTACTTTTGATGTGGACAAGTTGAACTTAAAGGCTGTGTAGGGTCAGGGAAGTCCTGGCATTGCTGAGAAGCAGAGCAGGGGCTGTAAGTTATGGGAGACAAAGTCAGGACAGCCCCCATCACTAGATTGCTGAAATCTGGAAAGTTGCACAGCACTTTTACCTGATGTATACCAGAAACTACAGGCAGATTAAGGAGGCCTAGAGAGGGGGTTTGGCGGAGCAAATCTGAAACTTGAGAGCAAACACACAAATTACTTTTTCTCTGTCCCCCCTTCCTTATTTGTTTTTTCTTCTTTTAATGCAACCTAAGATGAATGGTAATGTTAAAGATTAACAGAAAAAATATAAAATCATGCCTTGACTTCTTTTTAACATTTAAATTATTATCTGTTGCAGTTTACATCCAGATGCTGTCAAAGCCTCGTGTGCTTGTGGGTCAGGCTCTCAGGAGGGGACGGGATTGTGACATGATTCTCACCCGCAGATTACCCCACTGCTAAGTTTATAGCCAAGTGTGATATTGGCAGGTGAAGCCTGTTTAGAGGAAGTGGGTCTCTGGGGCTGCGGCTGAGAAGGATCTATCTCTCACAGCAGGAGCTGGTTCTCTCTGCCAGGCCCCTCTGCCAGTCTGCCATTCCTCGGAACCATCTGACTGTAGAGTGAAACTTCTACAAATTGCAAGCCAAAATAAACCTTGCCTCCTTTCAATTGTGGGTATATTGTGCCTCAGCGAAGAAGAAAGGCCTTAAGACATTACCTATTAACGTCAATTCCAAATGCTGTATATGTTTAACACAATATTGGGTAACTACTGTAACTCAGTGAATAATGTATGTTAAACTCGAGGTTATAAATCTAGGACAACATGGGCATGGATAACGCCAGCTTCTTCAGACCTTATGACTGGAACACTACTGCCTCCTGGTGGTACAATTTCAGAATGACAAGTTCTGGTTTTACCAAACTTCTCCAAACCAGAATTTTGACTGCCTTTTTAAATCACCTTCCTTATTTATAGAATAGGGACAACATCTCAGTAAATTTGGCAATATTGAAATAGTGATAACAATTTTTAAACCCAACATGACTGAGTTCCTACCATGTGCCATATGCTATTTTAACCATTTTACTCGACCTTACTTCTCTCACAATATTTATGAAGGATACAGTGCTCTGAGCTAACACTATGTTAGCAGTGTATACTCAATAAATCACATTTTAAAGTCCATAAGGCCCTCTCTCTATCTCAATCAAGTAGAAAAAGCACATTTTCAAACAGCTTAGGCAACAATGATTGTTTTCCAACCTCCAGAGAGAGAGGCTCTACCTTTAAGACACTGACTTGTACTGAGGAGTGAAATTATGTGGATTGACAGCTATAACACAGTACAGTCGTTTTCTACCAGTGTGACAGAATTGTTGTGCTAGCTCAGAGGGGAAAAATTAATTCTGTGTTTGATGGCTAGGGAGATCTTTGCAGGAAAGGTATTTAACTTAGTTTTATCTAGATAGACAAGTGTTATGGAGACATGTGACAGAAAAATATTCCAAGAAGAGGGAACAGGTTAGTAAGAGGGAAAGATGTGAAGGTGCAGTGTTTGGGCATGAGCACTGCAGTCAACCAGCATTTGAGTCCCAACTTTGCTCCTTGTCCTCCTTGTAACCTTGCACAGATTACCTCTCTCTCCCTGTCTCCTGGCCAGAAAATAGCTCTGATAACAGTTCCCTGTCACAGGTGGGCTGTGAGGGCTTAGGGAACAGTGCGTATACCACTTAGCATGTTGCATAGCCTGAGTTATTATTTTCCTCTAAGTTGCCATCAGCTGGAAAAAGTGAAGCAATAATTGTGAGGTTTTTTTTCTTAAGAAGCTGAACAAGCCACATTAAATGCACACATCAATTGTAAGATGCATCCAAGTCTCAGAAATCCTAAACTATGAAAAATTTGTATCATATAGAATCAACAAAATTACATTAACATCATTGTTAGGACAAATCTGCAAAAAATCCTTAATACAATTCTGAATGTAGCTGATCTATTGTTAAAATCCTTTCTTGCTGGTTTCTGGGGTATCTTGTTTGCAACTCTTACATCATACATTAAAGTTAATGTATCACTGTTTGTCTTTCTTAGAATTATATGGTCTCCATTTGTCACGTTCTAAGCACAAAGTGAGCATTCCATAGACTGAAATTAAATAAAATCTGACCAACTCAGGGGTGGTTTGGGGCTGAGAGATGACCATTGAGACCACATGCCAGAACTCAAATCCATAAGCTCAGTGCCAAATAAATGCAAAAAGCAATTTCTACCTGGACCCTATGACTGACACCTCATTCTCCAAAACCCTAACCTTGTGCTTGGCAAGGGACCAAACAAAAACAGTCCAACATGAGAATCACCTGGACTGCCCAGGACGTTATGAGAAACACGAAGTCTCAGGCCCCATCCTGGACCTGCTGTGTCGGACACTGAACCCGAAACTGGGGATCTAGCAGTCACGGTTTTATTACTATGTCTCAGGGCTTGAAAGCCTTTCTGACAACCTCCCAGATCAGTGGTGGTGCACCTATGTCATGCATGCCACAGCAGGCTGTTTATTATCATGGAAAGCTTGAAAAGGTTCGCCATCACTGCCCTGGATAGCACCGATGCTTTTGGTATCAGGACTGCACTTTGAGAAGCACTGACCTACAGGTAGTTGAACTCTAGAGCCTCAGACAGGGACAGTTATTCTGAGGGCCCTGGGCTCATCTGAGCCTCTCCCTGGTGGGAGGGGAGGTGCCCAAATGCGCCGAAGGCTGTGAGCCTCTCCGGCCCTCTGCCGCCTGGGCTGCAGCTCACTTTTCTCTTTGGCATTCCATCCAGCAACGATGAGGCTGAAGCATTGTCCTGGGGAGAAACATGTGCGGTCCCGTGGAGCGTTATTAGACAGAGGACAGGAGGACTGGGGAGTGAGACCCAGACCAGGTGTCTTGGGATCTTGTTACTGCAAATCTGCACGTGTCTCTTCCGGCATCAGAAGCACTGGCCTCCTCAGCAGATCCAAGAAAGCTCCATTCTGGAAGTGTGTGGGAGGAGCTCCCCAGAGACTGAGCCCTGGAAGAATGACAAGGAGCGAGAGTAGCCTGCACGCCAGCCTCCTCCCCTGGAGACTCCAGAGAAGCTTGCCGGACGTCCGCCTGTCTTCAGCTTCCTCCAGGCAAAAGTAACAAAAATGCAGAAAAGCACGGGGAGGCCTTTGGGATTTCTTAGTAAGAAATTACAATGTGCAAACTCTCATTAGCCTCACTCAAGTTGTCCAGAAGCCAACTGGGAGGATATCCTGGACCTAGAGAATATTTGTTGACTTACATAAGAGATAGATTAGAATAGTCAGTGCTCTGAACTATAAACATCAAAACATGTGAGTTCAACACACGTGGGATTTTAATGTTGCGGTGTTTGGACAGGACAGCCTCCTCCTTTCCATAACTGCTCCCGTATCCATTCTACCACTGTTCTGCTGTAAGAGCCAGCACCCTGTTTGCTTCCACCTCTGACGGGCATAGTCATTTTACTGCATTGTCCACTCAAACATTAGCGCTAAACTACCTAACAGCTTCTCAAGGCCAGGGACTCCTATCCTCCAATTACTATAACCCTCGTTTTAATCCTAGTGCTTAGGACACAGCAGGTACTTAATAAATTTTACAAAATTAAATAATATAAACCTCAATCTTTTGATCTCTAGTCATTGTTTTCTATGACTGATGCCCTTCCCTCTCTCCACAGAAAGTACCTCAGTTGTTGTTGTTTAGTTTTGGTTTTGTATTTTAATAAACTTGTGCCTCATCTCTGTGCCCTCTTCCATTTTTAGAAAGACTCAAATGCTCCAGTACATGTAAGCAGCCTGACCTGGACCTCTAGTCATCACTGAAGCATGTAGATATTTCTCTTCCACCTTGAAATAGAGACTTTAATCATTTTACAGACCTTAGTAAATCTTTTGTTTCTTAGCTGAGCTTTTCAAAAGTATGTCCTGCTGTAATGACATTCTCTCCTACTCATCTATTCTCTTTTTGAACCCTACTTTCTTCTGTAAGCTGGCTCGCATCTACCTCCTTTTCACTGGTCTAGATGCTGAAAGTTTCAAGCCAGGACTTACAGAGCTTCCACATGATGTGGCTGTCCGTAATGCTCTTCACCAGTGCTGTAGCTTTAGCATGGCTCTATGCCTTGCTGGGCCAATGGAAAGTGAATGTAATGCATCTCAGGTCAAATCAATAACTTCTAAAACAGTCTCTTCACTAGGTTTCTATCTTTCTAGCTCAATAATTGCTGAAGAATGAAAAAGAAAGCACCCTCCACACAACTGCCTGAGTGAGGACAACACAGGATAGTTCTTCCCGGGAGCCCATCCAGAAATGACAGACAGCAAGAGCAGAAACGCAGACTTTCCGGTTTAAAGCTGCGGGGACTAGAAGGGTTGTGTCACTGGCCCCTAAGAACGCCAGCAGACCCAGTGATTCACTAAGAGTACTCCACCACAGTGAAGTGATCATACAGACCCAGTGATTACTAAGAGTACTCCACTGCACTGAAGTCATCATGCAGAACTAGTGATTACTAAGAGTACTCCACAGCAGTGAACTTATCATAATTATGATTAGAGTTCGTCATAGAAAAAGAACACAGATCAAAATCAGTAAAGGTAAAAAGCACAGAAAGTACCAGGCAAACTCTCAGGCACCCCTTCCCAGTAGAGTCACACAAAGGTACATTTAATTCACTCAGAAGTGAGGAATGACTATTCACATACAAAGTTGCCCACCAGGGAAGCTCACTAAGCAAGCATGCCAGAGTTTTTATTGGGGTCAGGCATATAGACCTGTCTGTCTAACTGACCTCAACTACTCAAGTTCCCTCTAGAACAAAGACAGGCATTCACCTTGATGTTATCTGTAGGTACATCATGGCCCAACACCTCAAGCATACAGAAATGTTCTTATCTGGGAAAAAATATTCCAAAGGTCAAGAAATAATCTCCTGAAGCCATCGAGGGACCAACCCTAGAGACTGGTCTTTATTCTGTGCAGGTTTGGGGAAACCTGGGCCCAATACAATTTGAAAAAAAAGAACTTACACCACCTGACGTCACCAGTTACAAAGAACCACGTGGGTACTTCAGAGATAAGTACAGAAATGGGACTCAGAGTCCAGAAATACACTCATCAGCACTATGTATGGCCACTTTTCAACAAAATTAAGCAGACAATTGATAAATAAGTTATCTTTCTAGCAAAGTGGGATACTTCATGTCAATAAGTGGGGGAAAATAAATTAAATCTACATCTCATACCACTTCAAAATTCAACTCAAAATGGATCACAGTACTAAAGATAAAAACCTATAATTATAAAACTTCTAAGAAAACAACTTTTAAAAATTTCTTTGTGATTTTGAGATGAGATTTTTTAAAAGAAAAATCTGACTGAGTATGGTGTCACATGTCTGTAATCCCAGCACCTGGGAAACTGATGCAGAAGGATTGCTTCCAGTTCAAGGCCAGCCTGAGCTACATAGTGAGTTCAATGTCAGTCTAAACAACATAGCAAGACCCTATCTCAAAATCAAAAACAAATCTGACAAGTTGAATTTTACCAAAATTATGATTTTTCATCTTTCTCTCTGGTAGGAATCTTATCTTGGGTCTGTCTATTCTTTTAAGTAGTTCATATTAGTAAGAAAGTAGTATCCAGGTGGAGACCAACGGTGGTCTCACTAAAAGCACTCAGAGTCTGGCTACCACCACAAAGGGACTGGAGACAAAGCCTCACTTTGCCTGCAGGCCAGGGACTCAGGAGCTGGGGAAGACCCTCTGCAGGTGCCACCAGGTAAAGCTTAGCTCAGAGAGGAAACTGGCTCTGTCAGAGTCTGGGAGTTCTCCCTCCCCTCACTAGAACAAACAAAACCTAAAGGGGGCAGGAAACTCTGCAACAGCACTACAGGACCATGGTTAGATAAGGGAGCCCAAGGAGAAAAATCCTTCCCTTTAGGATGGAAGGAAAGCCTAATCACCTCCTGGAGAGTACCTAGTAATCTAACCTGGACTAAAAATCAGACTGTAGCAGCATCCCAAGCAGGAATGGCCTACAATGAAAATTTGCTCCTACGGATGCTAGCGATGTGGGAGAAGCTCAGGATCAGTCCAGTCTGTTCTAAATCAGATAAAACCTACAACCCTAATTGGAACTCAGGGGAGGCCAGCATGGAGAGTTGTTCCCTTAACTCGAGGAGAGGCCTGCAATGAGAGCAGCTCACAAAGAGCTGTACTGAGTAGTTACACTTGGAGGGGGGTCTAATGAGACCTACACTCCAAGTAATAAACGGGAGTGGTCTGGGTAAGGAGGAAGACTCACAAGACAGGAGTAGCCCGAGGCAAGTAGAGTGTGGGAATTGCTGGAATGGCGCATGCCAGGAGAGGCTTAAGACTCCAACACCTAGAAGAAAACAACTGGGAAAGGAGAGGTATATAAATGTGTGTAAGACAGTGGAATAAAGTGTCTGAGTCAAAAGGGTGTGAAGAAGATAAGTAATTGTGTGTGAGCGAGTAGAGTATAGTGGGTAAGCCTGAGGTCACCTGGGCTTAGCTGAGGGCTGACATGAAAGGGTGCCTGAGCAACCAGCTGGTTTGGCAGCTGAGCTGACATGATAACACAAGGCAGAGAGACATAGACCCAGCAGCACCTGCAGAGATTGCAGGGACAAAATAAGGGTTGTCTTTTTACCTCAAAGCAAACTCAAAGTGAGACAGTACAAGGGGGCCTCCCAGCTTCCAAAGCTTCAAGGCCAGCACTCAGTGCCACCAGCCTGGGGTTGCCTACAGGTGTCTAGAAGCCAGAGCAGCTCCAGCCTGGGGCTGAATGGCCAAAGTCCTGCCAGGACTAAGGAACTTTTACAGAAAAGATCAAATTACAAATTTTAACTAATTGGTAAATGTGCTTTTGGTTTCAAATTTTAGTTGATTAATTGGGATGTTTGAAGCATTTCTTGTACATTGCAAATTCTTAAATTACAAGTACAGGGTGAATTTGCTCTTTGCTCTCTGTTGGTTGAAGATAAAAACACTGAGTCAAGGTTACTCAGAGGTCTGTTGGCAGTTAGTCAAATTTACAAAGTAACAATCTGAAAAAAAGAAAGAAAGAAAAGGTTACCTTAAAATCCAAGTGGCTGTAACCAAGTCTATTATGGAACATTTACAGTAATTGTGAGACTAAACTGTGCTACACTTGGGTGGAGATAGGAGAGGTGTCAAACCCACCCTATTAAAATGTATGCTAAAGCATTTTTAAAACTTTATACTGGAAAATATGGAGTAAAATTAGCCACTCAGAAGTTGAGAACTCTATAAAACCGGCCATCTTTCAAGGTAGAGCAGCCTGTCAAGGAGACAGTAGGACGGGAGGTGACCGGAGTGGTGTACTGGGTGGTAACTGGAGACAGAGGATGACAGCCAGCACATCCACAGCAGTTTCTCTGCACTGACTTGTGGTTCGCGCTCAGATTGCACGGCTTCAACCCCGCCTGGCAACATATCACAAAATCTTTGCGGCTCCAGCTGTCCCCAACATGAGAGACAAAGGAAAACCTACTTTGCCACTAGCTATAGGGGTTAAGACAAAACATTATGAGACCCCCCTCAAAAAAAGCCAAAAATAGGTAAGTTATTGGGCTAAGGCTTGAGATTCCTGGGATATGGACTAATGAATGTAGGCTAGTATCGGATTTGCATGCTAAAATCAGACTCCTGAGACTATTCCCCCAGTGGTGCCAAATTCATACACACTGGTGGGATTCATTGCAGCTGGTTTACCTGCTTAGACTTGTTTTTTTTTTTGTTTGTTTGTTTGGTTGGTTTGGTTTTTTTTCTGTCTGTGCCTTACATCACTTAGCCCATCTTTGCATTTCAACAGGAAGATCCTGTCACAGGCATAAAGAAGTGGCTAACCTGGAGCAGGATTCCCCAAGTGTTCAAAACTTCCCTACAGTCTGGAAACATGCTAGCTAGCGATCATAAGGTTTTCATCACACCAGAGGACAATTATACCTCGCTGTGATATGGACATGACTTCTTTTTGACAACCCAACCACAGAGGACCGTTATTAGGAAAGCAAAGACCTCCTACATTTACTCTGGAAAACAGAATACAAGGTATCAAAGAAAAAGACACAAATTGCTGACAAGAGGTCACATATTTAGGCTTCAGAGTGACACAGGAAAAATGTCAGCTGGACATGGAACAAAACCAAGCTGGCTGTGCTCTCCCAGTTCCAACCATCAAGTAAGGGAGTTCCTGGGCACAGTGGGATTTTGTCACATCTGGGTCCCAAAGTTTCATTATTGGCCAAACTCCTTCACAAAGCCATGGTGGGGTTCAGGAGGAAACTTCCTCTGAGAAGCTGGCCAGCAGAGAATATTTAAACAGATTGAGGAGGTCTTGACCCAGGCCCCAGCCTCAGGACTGCCCTTCTTCATATATGTCCATAAACAACAAAGATAAATGGTCATGAGAGCTTTAACCCAGGTCATGGATCCTGGAGTCTTCCACCGATGTACTTGCCAGAACAGTTAGACTCAGTAGCTCTAGGATGATCTCCTTGCTTCAGGGCTCTCACTTCCATGGCCCTACTGATGCAGGAAGCTGACCAGTTGACTTTGGGACAACAACTGACAATTTGAGCATCACATTCAGTTATAACCTTTCTAAACCGGGGAAGACACCATTGGCTATTCAGCCCAATGGTGACTCAGTATTAGGGGCTCTTCTGCGAAAATCTTCACATAACTCTAGAGACAGTAAACATTCTTAACACAACCACTTTGCTCCCAGCTGAACTGGGAGTTCCCCTGCTTCATGACTATGGAAACTGTAGACAAAGTATTCGCAAGCTGAGGAGATCTTACAAAGTGTCTTGTTGGAGACACCAATGTTAAATATGTGACAGACAGGAGTAGTTTTGTATGGGAAGGAGTCCAGTGGACAGGACATACAGTGGTGATAATGAACTCTGGTAGAGGCACAGCCTCTGCTTACTAGAACCTCTGCCCAGAAGGCTGAGCTAATACCCCTGACAAGGGCCCTTTTATTAGCTAAGGACAGAAAGGCTAGCATCTATACTGATTCTAAGTATGCCTTTGCCACACTACCTGTGCATGGAGCTGTGTACAGGGAGAGAGGGATCCTGACTGCTGGTGGTGGAAAGTGAAATACCAAAGAAAAAAAATTTACAGCTCCTAGATGCCATATGGACATCAAGAAAAGTGCCCACTGTACACTACAAGGGACATCAATGGACTGGTACAATAAGAAGGAAAAAAAAACAAAAAACAGAAAGCAGACATAAAAACGAAATAAGCTTCTATTGCAGCACCACACCCAGAGCCCCCAAACTACACTTGAATTCAAAAGACATAGTTTACCTGGGAATGAGAGGCTTAAATCAAGAAAAGATGGTGGAGATTCTCTGATGGGAGACTGGCTATCCCTAAAATGATGGCACCTAGGTTTGTGAGGCAATCCCACCAACGGTCTCACATGGAAAAAGTGACACTAGAGAGTTACTAAGTCATCATTTCTATGTGCCAGGGCTTACTGCCATAACTTTTGCTGTTTGCAAACAATGCCTAATCTGCACACAGAACAACCCAAACCAAGGGCCCATCAGGCCCTGAGGTATCCAAGATGCAGGTGCCACTGCATGTAAAAACTTGCTTGTGGATTTCACTGAGCTGCCCCAATCAGGAGGCTATCAGTGTATGCAGGTGCTACTTTGCACCTTCTTGCGATGGGTTAAAGCCTTCCCCACCCAAACAGAAAAGGCACAAACAGCAACAAATGTGCTGTAAGGGCTGGCCTTAGCCTAGCAGTTCCTTCTGCGTGCCTTCCTAACCATGTGGCCCGGTGGCCGACAAATGTGCTGTTGAAGGGTGTCTTCCCAAGTTTCAGACTGCCCCTAAGTTTGGGAATCAGACAATGGGCCAACATTTGTGGCTGAGAGCTTAGGGGATCACAAGGATGTTAAAAATAAAATAAAAATTACATACAGCCTCCTGTTCTGTGGCTATGTATTTGATGGGCTTAACAAGGAGTGTCCCAATAGCCCAAGTTACACAGCCTAGACAGAAGACTGTGTTTTTGATGTGTGTGGGTGGAACGGTACCAAATAGTCCCTTTTCATGGGTCACAGTTTTGCTTTGTTTTGATTGTTTGGTTTTTTTTGTATGAGGGGTGACTGGATGTTCCGCTGTCACCTAGGCAGGTTGTGTACACCAGAATGTATAGTCTCAAGCCCTGCCTGCCTCAACACACCACAGCCGGAGCCCTACTTTGCTGTGAGTCTCCCACACGGGCCCCACACCTTTTCTGACGCTGCTCCTTTTGGGAGTCTAGTTGTGAGAAAAGTACGGCCTTGGTTCCTTCTGTACTCAGATTCCAGTCACAGTGAGGGTTGTGTACACACCATCACCCAAAAGAAGCAGGTCCCTTGGGTCAGTCAGTCAGTCAGCCTCTCTCTCTCTCCCTCTCTCTCTCTTTCTCTCTCTCTCTCTCTTCTAGAAAACAGAGAAATCCACTTCTGTACTTTCTACAGCTTTAACCCCATTATCATTCATCAATCTTTGGTGTTCTTCCTAGTCAAAGACTTTTGAAATTCAAAACAAACCATTTTGACCTCTTTTAAGACTTCACCTCTGTGGACCAGAACTTTCTTCAGACCCTACCTGAAAGTCAAAGTAAATGATAGATTATTCTTTTGGGCTCACATGTGCCAATTTCTCAGCAGCAATAGATGTCTAACATGATATAAGAGAACAATAAAGCAGTGAAAATATCCAGACATTAAATTTACGATTTCACAATATGGCGCTTTTATTTTACTATTATCAAGTGGATTAAACAGAGCCTGAGCTGAGGCTGGGACTGTAGAGACACCTGTCCCGGGTCTGTGAGGTCACAGCTGAGGTCACAGAGTGCTGACACAGGAAGGTGATTTAGGGGGAGGGGCTGCTGTGATGCGGATCAGTGAGGGGAAAGTCTCAGAGGGTCAGGGGCCAAGCAAAATGTGATTTGGGTAGCCCAGCCAGGTAAGTTGACTGAGTTCCTGACTGGAATTTAGAAGTTGGGGAGGGTGGTGTGGGAAAAGTAGCAGGGAAATTTCTCACAGGAAGATTTGTCTCTTATCTGAGTCACTGTGTCAACCTTTCAGTCACACGTGCTTTTGACAGTACTGACTACAGTGTTTCCATACCCCCCACAAGACACATACAGGCTGGAGCTGACTGACCTCCACCTGCAGTCCTGTCCTGAATAGACTGAGAACATGCTGACTGTGCGGAGCGGGGGTGTGTGCATCTATTCTCTTCAGTTCAGTGTCCATTACCTCCTACTCTTACCTCAGAGTCCAGGAGCCTCTGGTCAACACCTTCCCCAGTTTATATGTACTTTTTGCTTAAATTATTAAGGACATTTTACTTAGGGCAAATCTTCTTAACCCCGTCTTTCTTTATACATATGTGCACGCACACACGCGCACACACACACACACACACACACACACACACACTCTGACCTATTTAAGACACAGGTGATTTCTGAAGTACAAGGCCCAAGACAACTTCCTGTTCCTTGGGTAAGTGACGTTCTCACTACACACCTGCCCTTTCCCCTTCTTTCCTCCTCCCCAGGACCTGGAGCTATCTCCATTTTCAGTTCCAGAGTCTTTGGCTTTGTGAAACAGCAGATGGATTAGCATCCTCTCCAGGACCGAGAATAAAATGCAAACATGACATCCAAGCAGGAGGGAAAGTAAGTGGGGCCAAGGACGACCCTCAAGAAGCCTTATGCAGGATACTTTCTGTAGGAGAACAACGGTCAGCTGTCTCCCTTCTCTTCACCCGGCAGCATTTATTTCCTGGGTGGGGGATGTGGGTACCGAGGATAGACCAAAACTCACTCAAGTTTGCACAAGTTTCTCCTCTGTTAGTTGCCTGATCCATCCTAGGAACACTTACTGATTTTAGGGCAACTTTCTCTAAATCTTTTGAGTCCTGTAAAATGTGAATCAAAACCAGCCATCTATTTTTTTTTTTAAAACCAGCCATCTAAAACCATACCTCACCAAGACAGGGTCATAAACAGAGCCAGCAGCAATTGCTTGAGGCTAGCTATGAGATCCAAAATATTAGCCATTAAGTCAGAAAAAAAGGATTTCTGTGAGCTTACAGGTCAGGAAAGCTTCAGAAAGTAACTGGAACTTGGATTAAGCCTGGAAGACTGAGGTTTGCTACTAATATGAGCACTGAGTCTCCATACCTCTAGCAAATATGAACTTTGTATCAACTCAGATACAAGATATATGAAAAACAGCAGTTCTGGGGATTGAGAAATGACAGCATACTCTAAAACCTGAGAAACCCTTCCAATTGTCTCCCAAAACTAATAAATAAACTTAGTACACACTTTGAACTACCTCAGTGAGCAACAGTGGGGGAGACTTCACACCATTTATGCCCAGCATCAAAGGATTCGAAATGAGAATTCAAACCCTCACAAGGAGCAAACAAGTCTCCTTCCTGAAAAACAGCTTAGGCAACTACCATGGCAGTTAGAGGAAGAAGAGGAGGGGAAAGAGGCAGTCACCACTCCATACACACCCTCAGCCCACTCCCTCATTCCTGCGCTCACACCTTCAGCTTCGGAAGCCTGTACTCATGGAAGCCTCCTGACTCGGCAAGTGGAGAGCAAAGTTCCAAGAACTGGGCCAAAACTGGAGCGGAAAAAGCCCAGCCCAAAAGGTGATCAGAAAACAGCAGAGAAGGGTCCTCCCATAGGCTCACCACCCAGACACTGGACTATAACATGAGAATGACAAGAGAGAGAGAGGTGGGTCCCCTGGTACCAGGAAGGTTTAGAAATGAGAATCAAGTTGGGGGGTTCCCTGCAGGCTACATGGGGACCCTGAAGTCTTGGACCAGGCCCCCAGGAGCGCCTCATTGGGTCGGAGCCCAGAGGTCCGCAGGGGTGACCCCGCAGACTCAACCAGGCCCATGAGAGCGCCTTCATAAGGGCAGATTGGAGCCTGGTGGTCCTCAGGGGCTACTCTGAGGACTCAACTAGGCCCCAGGGAGTGCCTCATTGGGGCAGAATCCTCCGTCTGTGAGGGCAACCCCACAGACTGGATCGGGTCCCCAGGGGCACCTCGCTGGGGCAGAGCCCAATGGTCCACAGGGGCAACCTTGCTGACCAAACCGGGTCCTCAGGAGTGCCTTGCCAAGGCAGAGCCTGGCAGTTTGTGGGGTCAACCTCACAGAGTTGACTGGACCCCCAGAAGCACCTCATTGAGGTGGGGCCCGGTAGTCTGTGGGGGCAACCCCACGGATTGGACTAGACCCCCAAAGGCCTCAAGGGCTTATCACTTGGGTATGACCATAGTGTATTTTGTTCCCTGCCTATGTACCGTCTTTGAGGATGGGTGCTTTTCCACCTAGTGCCATGGTAATTTGAGTGCACTCATGTTTGTTACAGCATAATTTGAAGCAGCCATGTGCCTTCCCGTTGTGAGAGCCCGAGGGAGTAAACAAACCAAAAAGTACGGTTATTGTCAGAGGGAAGACAATTGATTGGGTGGGAGAACAAAAGAGAGGAGGGTAGAGAAAACTGTTCGATTAATCAAATGTGCCATCATTTGTATAACTGAGTAACAATAGTGAAGAAATCACTTTGTAATACAGCATCCATTTTAATTTCCCAATATCTGTTCTATAATTCTGTGTTTCCTTTATCGTTTATGCATTGTATTGATTTATAACTGAGTAAGAAATGTGAAGGTAACATTATGTAATACAACAGCCATTGTCAATCCCCCACTGTCTTCTGTATAATTGTGTATTTCCTTCATCGTTTTTGAGATAACTGAGTAACAAATATGAAGATCATATTATGTAAAACAGCATTCATTGTTAATCCCCTACTATCTGCCCCATAACTTGTTTTTTTTTTTTGGCCCCATAATTTGTGTATTACCTTATTTTGTGGTTTTTTGAGTTTATATTCTTTTATTTTTGTTTTTGTGGGTTTTTGAGTTTATATTCTTTTATCTTAAAAATAAAATTAAAAAAAATAAATAAATAAAACCTGTTTTTCCCTCTATTGCCTTTCCCACTTTTTCCCCAATCATTTCTTAGGTTCTCATCCTAGGGCCCTGAAACAATTCTAAGAGATAATAACCTATCCTCCTTTCATTTGCTCCCAACCCCCTGAATTCCTTTCACCTGCCACCCCTGGACAAGTCTACACCTGACCAGGCAATTCAGGCTGGGTTTCCTCAGGATCCCTACCATAAATCTTTTCCCCTCCTTCCTGGCACCACATACACACACACACACACACACACACACACACACACACACACACACTGTTGCCCAAGTGACCCATTCAATTCCTCCCTTTCCTGCTACTTTTCTCCCTAACAAGTATACAACACTCTGTCTCCCAGGTGACTTTGGCATTGATTCCAGTAGTATTTGGAAATAAAAGCTTCAGTAGAACTACTTAGAATAAGCAAAATCTTTGAGCTGTCTCTTCAGAATTCCATTCCTATCCCATCAGAGATCATGAAGGAAAATGGCAATAATTACTGGGAACAAAAACGGAAGCAGTTTGGTAACTGGATATACTGCAACTCCACAGCAGGAACCAGGGCAGTTTGACAGGCTAGACAGAGTAAAGGGTGGGAAGTAGATACAACTAGACAGGCAAGAGAATGGTGAGGTCTAGTGGCAGTGACCATCACTTTCATCTCCATGTCTTTCCGCTTTCAAATTCCCGAAGTTCTATCCTAATAGTCCGGATATTAGGAAAATAAGGCTGCAAGTCCCAGATGGAATGGGAGAGGTAGTATCCTGGCTGTTTTTCCTGAAACTCTAGTATAGAAACCTCAAGAGTTCCTGCCAAGGACTGTAGGGTTAAGTTGGGGGAAGTGGTTAGCTATCTGCTCCTAAACACATTTCTATCATCCTTTCTTCCAGCACATCTAAAGAAGAGACAGTTGTACCACAGGTGGGTAAGACATCCAAATGCATTCATCTCTATCTCCTGATTTCTGGGGGTAGAGATGAGCCTGAGGCAGAAAAGCTTGGAGGGCTTGGGCTTTGTGGTTAGGGATGTTTGACCAGCTGGTAGGTCATTGTGTCCCAAGACCAGCTACTATTCCAAGGCCAGACGATTCCAGGGTCAGGAAGGCTCTGTGAACGCTGACAGAGCAGGTAACTGATAGAGCAGTGCTGATAAAGCATGTGGTTCCATTTGTGCCTGTCACTCAAGCTAGGTGAAGAGGTAAGCAGGAGACATGAACTAAAAATGACTCAGTAGGGCTGAAAGAGCCGTTGGGCTTTGTGAAAAATTGAGTGACTTCAGGCATTTATCTCAAGTCCAAGATGCATCTCTTGTTTCACTGTTACCATCATGTGTAAAATCAGATTCTGGGAGAGTTAAACATTCTCAGGATTTCTCTCTTATTTCAACAGGAAAGACAAGTAACAATCGCTGAAACTCTGTGGGACCAGGTGAGCAGAGAGGGACCATTACTTGACAGAACGGTGAGATGTGCAAGAAAGGAGATGGGGTCTAAGAGAAGAGTAGATTTCCTCCTCCTCCGCTGAGCTGCTTGCTGGTTGATGGTGAAAGACTGCTCTCCTCCCCCTCTGCTTGTTCTATCTCCCATTCAGTTCCAGGCCTTCAGAACCTCATGTCTCTCTATCTCAGTGGCTCTTCTGACACACACCTACTTGAGGCTGTCATAAATCTTCTTTGTTCAAAGTCTGGTTTTAATCCCTCAGTTTTCAGTGACTGCCACAGACTTCAAAGCCCAGGTTTGGTCTTCTCACAGGTTCAGTGTGACAGTTATGAGTTTCATATGTAAACAGGCTCATTTACTATCAATAACTAAAGGAAATGAATTATTTTTTAATTTATAGGACATTTGCCACATGGAAACAAGCAGGAAAAGACAGTTCACTAAATCAATTACTATGTATTTAAAAGAAAAAAAAACTTAAAATAGGTGAAATTCTCCATAGCCTGTCCTGCAAGCACCTACTGAACATATTACATTAAATGAGTACTGTGACCAAATTTTTATTCTTTTATTTTCAGCAATGCTTCTTATAAGTTCTACAGAAGAAGCAATCTTAATTACAAGGGTTTACATTAGCATAACTATCTCATGCTCTCACATTAGTGTATTAGCTAAAAAGTGAATTGCTTGCACAATGGTCAAGATTATCCTGTTGAGAACCTAAAATATAACTAAGGGGTTACAAAGGGATGCTGAAAAGCTATAAGTTGATAATTTGTACACTCTACCCCTTTTGAATATTCCTTTTCGCATGCACTTTTATACACAAATTGAAATTCCTGAATATCTACATATCATATTTCTACCAAGTAAGATATAGTTGTCTATCTTAAAGTTATTGCCCTTCCCTTCAAATGAGATAATCCATAGCAACTATTATTGTATTTGTCCATGCCTAGGTAAGTATATATATGCTCATTCAGTCTTAAAAGA
Source organism: Dinomys branickii (assembly GCA_004027595.1). Taxonomy (NCBI): domain Eukaryota; kingdom Metazoa; phylum Chordata; class Mammalia; order Rodentia; family Dinomyidae; genus Dinomys; species Dinomys branickii. The sequence goes on from PVLD010021819.1 coordinate 17,245, forward strand.
AACTGCCAGAACTGCTTCCAAAGTGTCTGCGTGATTTCAAACCCTGTCTAATAACAAATGAGAGTTTCAGCTGCTCCATGTCCTCACCAACATTCCATCCTGTCCTCCAGTATATTATAACCTGAATGTAACTAAATGTTTATTTTAATAGCTATGCATAACTACAGAACAAGGGCCCATTAAAAAGAAGACAAGTATAATAGTAGGCTTCATTAGACTGTCAGAACTCAGCCCCCCTTAAATAACCTTACTGTATTTCCCTAATGTCCACATGGAGAGCTGGAAACCAAGAGATATGTGTACAGTGGAAGTTGATGAGACTTTATTGCTGGAGACAGAAAGCCACACTCCACAGCCTGATAGCTAGATCAAGTAACTAGATTCTTATATAAAAATCTGTTTAATAAAGTGAAGTGTATAATGCTAATTTTTCTATATTTTTCTCTTCTGACAGGTACTGTCAGCTTTTAAGGATATACAAAAGGAGGTAAGATTAGACATTGACTGTACCTGCTTGGAAAGTGCAAGGTCCTGAATTTAATTCCCAGTACCAAAAAAAAAAAAAGAGAGAAGGAAAGAAAGAGAAAAAAAGGATTAAACTTTGATTCTCTAAATTTCCTGGCCTCATCACCTTCCTGGATTCCATTTTTACCCCCTAGTAACATGGTGACTGGACAAAGTTTTATCTTTATTTATTTATGTTAGTTATTTCTCCCTTTAAAATTACCATTGATGTATCTGTCCAGGCAACTAAAGCAAAAAGAAGGCTAATAATTTCTTTGAGGAGCTTTGATGATCTATACAGAAAATTATATTTACTGTAATTTCTCTCAGGAATGTGGTTATATGAAATGCTGAGAAATAACCAAGTTGGAGGGGAGTACACAGGTAATATTATAAAATGCCTTATTGGGTTAGTATGTTTATTAAATGCAGGAAAGTACAAACTAAGGAGCAAGGCTTTTGAGGTAAAGAGAAACAATTCTCTGATCTTACTCTATATAGATTTCAATCTCTTCTGAATACTGATCAAATATTTAAATAATATAGTCAAACATACATTATTGGTCTTCCAAAGCTGCTGAGGTTTTTTGTTGTGGTACTGGGGGTTGAACCTGGGGCCTTTCTACTGAGCAATACCCCCAAACACAATACCCCCAAACCTTTTTTTTTTTTTTTGAGAGAGGGTCTTACCAAGTCACTAAGTTGCCCAGACTAGGCTCAAACCTGCATTCTTCACTTCAGTTTCCCAGAACAAGGTAGGCATGCACCACCACACCTGGGTACACTAAGTTATACTAACTTTCTCAAGGTCCTACTAAGTCCACCATTGCATTTTTTCTGCTTTCTGCTACCGTGGAAAACAATAGACACTCTCTGTACACAATCACTGATGACAGACTATGCCCATAGGCTACAAAAATAGGACAGAAAGTAATTTTAGGACCGGAGAGCACAAATATCATAAAACCAAGACAAACTGAAAACTTCTATACAAATGTCTTAGCTTTTGTTCCTCTGAATATAGATATAGTTTCAATAAAACTAGAATCTAAATATAATATTAGCCTCTTGCCATCTTGGGAGAAGTAGCTCTGCCTTCCCAGCTGGGAAGGAACAACGGACAAAGAGATTGAGCAGACACGGGAACTCGGCTCTCTCTCACCGTCTAGGTCACTTTTGGCCTCAGAACTCAGCCTTTGGTCCAAGCTGCTGTGTCACTGTATTCTGTTCGGGCCTCTGGGGCTTACTCAGGAAAATCACAGCAGCCTTGGTCTCCAGCCGTCTGTAGGTAAAAGAGCACTAGGTAGAGATCAAGAGTTTGATATTTTCACCCAAGTTTTGCCTCTGTGGTCAAGGTGCCTCTGCCTTATCCAGAACATCAGTTTCCTTAGGTCATGGTCTCTTCAGGAAAGACTTGAGCTAGTGGAGGAGGAGGTTTGTCCACAGTGGGTCTTGTATGTGCTGATGCCCAGTTGTTGGCTCTCGTGAGCTTAAAGGACCCAAAATCAGCAGCTACTTACCCTGAAGTGAGTGATAAGGGTTATTTAAATGTTCCTTCACAAGTAGTTCAAGGTCCTCTACAAAGAAGCAGAAGACTCAGTGAGGACATTGAAAGGGGCCAAAAAAGTCACAGCAGAGAGGCCAGATGCATACAGAGTGAGTTCACGTGTCTCCCACCCTTACGGGTGGGCAGTTTGCTTCTATATATTTATCAATTCATCAGGCAACATACAACGAGCATATGCTGTGTGCAGAACACTGTCTGCAGTGTTTGGTTTGAGAGATAAAAAGACAATATAAATTCTGCTTTCAGGAAATATAGAAATCAGCTCTGTTCCCAAGAAGCCCATATTTCCCAAAGACCTCTCTATACCTGCCAGGCTTATAGCTGGTATATTCTGAAATCCCAGGACCAGTCTCTTGGGTTTCTGACTCACTGAATTCTCATTGTTTTTCAGCTGCAGGAAGCTGCTCGGATTAGAGGTAAAAAAAAAAAAAAAAAGAAAAAAATATATATATATGGATTTTTTTTTTCATTTCAAGGTTTGGTAAGGGATGGAATTTAAGGGGGAATAAGAAAGAGTTCATCTCATCATATTAGGACCTTCCCTTGGCCTTGAAGCTGGGCTCCAGGTCCTCTTTCTTCCCCTTCAATCAAGATGGGCCCTGGCTCTCCTCACAGCCTCCATGAGTGCTCTAACCCAGTAGTAGTGAATGTGTGATACACACACCACAGCCAACTGTCTGTTAGCAATGCAAGCTCTGAAAGATTCACTATCACCACAAGTCCCTCCTCTCTCCACCCCAGTTACCAAGTGTCTTATTCCTTCAGGCTGTTAGAATATCACAGACTGGGTAGTATAAGCAACTTGATTTTTCTCCAAGTCTGGTCACTTGCCTCTACTCCGGAATAAGAAAATATGATCTGGCAGAATGCATCATGAGAACTGAGGAAACTTTTCTCATTATTGATCCCTCAGGGACAAAAGGCCCAAGGGTCAGGTTTACCTCTGCTTTGAAGGTTGTTCTTTATCCAGGAAATCTTGATTTTCAGAGGTCGCTGGAGGGCCTTGGGAATATATGCCTGATTACCCAGCTGTAAAAGTGTAGATTCATGATCTAGCTTCTGTTATTTCTCTACTTCCTGAAAGGTGAGGAAGTAGAGTTGGATTTGGGGGAGTGAGGAGAATTAGCTTCATTATATCCTTCCTCCATATGAAGAAGAGAGATAAGTGAGAAGGCATAACTGGTGCCTGTGGAAGTGCTCTCAGACTAAGGTATTCATCCAGCTAACTCTGGATAACCAGTCCTGACCAAACAGAACTCCAGGGTCTATGATTCACTACACTTCATAGATGTCTTGTGCCACATTCTGCAACCACGTCTCTGAACCAAGTCTGGCCCCTCCTACTTTAGCTTCCTAACTCCAAATGGAGGGTGTGGGCCTAGAAACTGGAGGGATATTTCCATACCCTGTAACAGAATGTTTCCTTCTTGTATCCGCCTCAGGGATGAGCAAGTGTTCTACAATACCCATCTCATCTGCATCCAGAACTGGGTAAGTATCCCTAATCTGACAGTTTCTAAGGGGACTAGCACCCACCTGGAATGGTGGTGGCCAGGAATACAGCTAGTTCTGACCCTTGACCCTTGACTGTACTTCCAATGCACCTATGATACACAGCAAGGATTAGTCCCCACCACTCTCAACTGAAGGTGAACTACAAAGCAATGAAAAATGAGATAAAGAATCAGGGTCTTAGAAAAATTATAAATAAAATATGGTTGGAATACCAGTGTGCCAACATTGAGAGATGTCAGCTTATTTTCCACAAACAAGACAAGGAGAGAAAATAGCAGGCTGCCACACAGGGATTTAATTTAGATTGGATTTAATTGGAATGCCTTCCAACAGTGACAGCGGAGAAACAGAGAACTGAGTAGTCAAGAAAAATGGCAACATCGTGCTTTAGAGAGCTTTAATGATGCATACATTTTTTTTAAAATTAGTTTTAAATGCTTCAGGTATGGTCCTACCTGAACCAAGAAATGGAGAAAATGAACTCTCTAATCCCTTTTGAACTGAATTTGTTTCTATCTAAGAGAGTTAGCCCTTGGGAAACAGAACCATGCCTTTTAAAGAGATCAGTCATTATGCTTCAGCTTTCTCAGAGCTAAAACCATGGAAGGGACAACTGAAAGGTCCTCCTCACACTTGCATAAATTCTAAATGTATTAGTATAAACTAAGAAGAGCATTTTTGATTGGCCAAAATCCTTTTGAATCTACAATTTTATTTAATCTTACTATTTTTATGAGATAAACAGGAGGAATTTCCCTCATGAAACCATAAGCTCAGAGAGCTATTACACTTAACCTCCTGATGCCCAGCGAGGGCTTTTCCTGTGGCCCCCATGATCACCAGGGAATTACAGCTCCCAGAGTCAATGATGTACATTCCTAGTGGAATGTGACAACAAAATTCATAAAGATGGTGCAGGCTAGAGACAGTGTGAAAAGGATAGGATCTTTCTGCCTTATACATCCACAACCTCCTCTTATTTGGTACAGAAGCACAAAGCGTCCAGATCTCTTTACAACCACAAAGGAGAGATCACAGTTCAACACAGGAGACCAGCCATCGGGAACCCATTTCAACAACCTTAGAACAAAACTCCCCAGCCAGTCAGTTTACTACCCTAGACCCTAACTCTATCATCAAGGAAGGAAGGACTCCTCTGCTTCTGCCAGGTGACCTGCTTCTTCCCAGATGACCTTTCCTGGAAAAAACTGTCTACATCACCTACCAGCTGTAGCCAGGAGCACAAGCCTCATAGATACCTATCCAACATGGCAGCACAACACCCCAGCAGGCGTCATCCAGGGCAGGAGCAATGGGGTAAGGAGGGTGGACAAGTGAGGCCAGGCTCAGACTAGGTTCTTTTGGTCTCTGTAATCAAAACAAAGAGCTGCACTGAGTGTATCAGATATGAGTAGTTCTGTGTAAGAAGGGCTGTTCAGGAATTAGGCAAAAACAGGTATGGGACAAATAGATGGAAAGATGGAGAGTTTAAAAATGCTAATAAACATGAAGCCAAATTTCCTTCTGAAAAGTCCTCTATAAACTTACATTACTTTTGGGACTTAATTCAGTATCAAGTCAAATGCATGCCTAGTGGACTCCTTTGCTGGGGTCCTCAGTGACACTGCTTAAGTGACGGGCCTTACCCTAACCCTCTTAACTTTCCTGTTCCTTAGGGTCACATACACCTAACCCTACCCTGGAGAAGTGGACTGTCTCAGATATTCGCCCTCTCTAGGCTCACTGGGAATTCCTTTCAACACAGTGTCTGACTTACAGGTGTTGGAGAAAATTAGCTTCATCTGCATGAGACTTCATACAAGACTGTGTATTTTATCCTGTTTCCCATATAAGTATACAAATACACAAAACAGTCCAATATTGTAGCAACAAGTTTACACCTTTCTAAAAGAACACACATTCACAAAACTTCAGTCATCACTCAACCCCCAGCTTTGGTTCAGATGTTAAGAGAGAGAGCTGTCTTTCTCATTAACACAGTATGGTGAGCAGGTGCAGGACAGCAAAGACCTGGAAGGGGGCGCTGTTTAGAAAGAATGCAATCTACAGCTAATAGGTCTCTTCCCTCAGTCTGTGTTGGATACTTTGGGTAGGGTCACAAGGGTAGAAGCATCTTACAAGGACTGCCTTTACTTTCAGTGCCACCTGCCTCATAAGCTACCTAGCAGGGAAGAGAATAAATTTCTTTTCTTTTCCCATCCATGTGACAACTAGGCCTCAGCTTAGTTACCTGAAAAATAGAAACTATCTGAAACAAGAGGAGGGAATGGTACCTATGGGCAGAGATGCCAGTGTCTATGGCTGCAACTGGGAAGATGGAAATCAATTGAGACCCCAAAACATCCCAACTGTCAAGCAGAGAACCCAGCAAACAAATAACTGTGGAAATAAATATGACATGAAAATAATTGCCCTTTTGGTTTTTCTTGGGTTGTGGTGGATTATAGTGATAGAATCGCATTTGGCTTGCAGAATGGCACTATATGCTGTGAGACCTGGATTATAAAATTATAAACTCATTCTGATTTTGTCTGTGTTATTTTTGCAAATCTCTGTTTCTTCTCCTGTAAAGTAAGCTGGTCATAAATATAAGATACTGAAGTCTCCTTTCATTTTTACAGGCTACAATGTCAGTGTTCCACTGCCACATAGCTACCTTGTCCCTCCACTTGTGGAAAGGCCACCGAGTGCAGAAGCATTTCCCATAAGAAAGGGCTATTTAGATAGTTATCAAAGACAGTGACCTCAGTAAATGGAAACACACATATTACACAGCGAGAAATGTAGTCACTATTCTCTAAACAAAATGTGAACCAGTAAGCATAACACATGAACTAAACAATATACAATTGGACCCTAGGAGTAAGAATTTGTCACACCACCAGTAAAATAATAAACAGAATGTGTTATAGCCAGAAAGTAAGTTTTAAGAAATCTTCATCTGGGACTTCCAGGAAGATGGCGACCAGGTAAGAAGCAGAGAAAGATACTCCCAGGGGATCCCCACCCAGACACACTCTTGAGAGAGACAAGAGGGAGAGAAGTGGGCCCCCTGAACCCAGGAAGGATCTGAAATAATTGAAGCCCTCAGAAACAGCAAACAAGACCTCTCCTGGAGGAAAAACTCGGAGGGCCGCCATGGCGCAGTTAAAGGAAGAGAAGATGGACAAGGAGGGAGCCACTGCTCCATACACACTCCCGGCCCACTCCCTCGTTCCGGCACTCTCAGGTTCAGCTTCAGAGGCCCATGATCGCGGGAGCCTCCCAACTCGGCCAGGGGAGGGCAGAGTTCTGAGAGCTGGGCAAAAGCCAGAGTGGAGAAGGTGCAGCCCAGAAAAGAGGCAGCATCAGATGGGAGGTGTTGTCAAACCCAGTGTGAGGATGAAAAATTACAACTGCCATTAAAGCAGCATGCCCACTCTACAGCAACCTTTCTGATCAGCACCCCGAGGCAAGGTGGAGTCAAAGCAAACAGTACACAGCCCACTACAGCCAGCTCTATGCCTGCATCAAGGCTGTGGACTCCTACCTCTCCACTGTGTGAGCAACTACCAGCAGAGAGCAGCGTCAGTAACCCCAGGGCCACAGCAATTCCCAGGGATCCAGCCAAAGAACAAACAGGAACTGGAGCACAATAAGAGCTGCAGATGGAGGTGGATCACACGGCCCTATGCCCTTCTCGCTCCAACACCAAGCAGGAAGCATGAGCTGAGTTGCCAGGCTTCATCTCCCACCCTGATCTCCCTCTGTGAGCACCTTGAGGCTTGGTGACCCGCACACTCAGCATGTGTCCGCAACAGAAATGGAATGAGTCCATGGGCTTCAGGACTCACCCTAAACTACTAATATGAGCACCAAGAGGGACTTCATACTTCTTGCATATATGAACCTTGTATGAACCATAGTGGCAAATTGACACAAAAAGCAGCAGTCCTGGAGTCCAAGAGACAACAACATACTCTACACAGAAAACCTGAGAAAATGCTCCAATTCTCTTCTAGAACTAATAACTAAACTGAGTACACACCCTGGACTACCACAGTGAGAACAGGTGGGGGAAACTTCACGCCACTTGTGCCCAGCATCATAAGTGCGCCCAATGCCCAGCTGCAAGGGGCAGGGAATGGCAGCACTGGAGATTGATTAGACCAGGCCCCTGGGAGCACCTTGTTGGGTCGGAGCCCAGAGGTCTGTGGGGGTGACCCCATGGTCTTGACTGGGCCTGTGGGAGCAACTCATAGGAGCGGGGCAGAGCCCAGAAATCCTCAGGGGCAGCCCTGAGGATTTGACTGAGCCCCTGGGAGCACCTCATTGGGGCAGAACCCAGCAGTCTGCAAGAGCAACTTGACAGACTGGTTCGGGTCCCTGGGAGCAGTTTGCTGAGGTAGAGCCCAGGAGTGCTCAGGGGCAAGCCCAAGAACTTGACCGGGCCTCTGGGAGCACTTTGCTGGGGTAGAACCCAGCAGTATGCAGCGGCAACCCTGCAGGACGGTTCAGGTCCCTGGGAGTGCCTCGCTGGGGCAGAGCCCAGAGGCCTCAGGGGTAACCCCAACAACTTGACTGGGCCCCCAGAAGTGCCTTGTTGATGTGGAACCCAGCAGTCTTCAGGGGCAATCCCACACACTGGTTCGGGTCCCTAGGAGCATCTTGCTGGGGCAGAACCCAGCAGTGCTTGGGGGCAACCCCAAGAACTCAACCGGGCCCCCGGGAGCACCTCATTTGGGTGGAACCCAGCAATCTGCTGGGGCAACCCCATGAATTGGTCCAGGTCCCCAGGAGAGCCTCACTGAGGTGGGACCCAGCGGTCCACAGTGTGACCCCACAGAATTGACTAGACCGCCGAGGGCCTCGAGAGCTCATCAGTTGGGAATGACCATAGTGTATTTTGTTCCCTGCCTATGTACTGTCTTTGAGGATGGGTGCTTTTCCACCTAGTGCCATGGTAATTTGAGTGCACCCATGTTTGTTACAGCATAATTTGAAGCAGCCATGTGCCTTCCCAATGTAAGAGCCTGAGGGAGTAAATAAACCAAAAAGTACAGTTATTGTCAGAAGGAAGACAATTGATTGGGTGGGAGAACAATAGAGATGAGGGTGGAGAAACCTGTTTGATTAATAGAATGTGCCATCATTTGTATAACTGAGTAACAATAGTGAAGAAATCATTCTGTAATACAGCATCCATTTTTAATTCCCGAATATCTGCTCTATAATTCTGTGTGTCCTTTATCGTTTTTGGATTATACTGATTTATAACTGAGTAAGAAATGAGAAGGTAACACTATGTAATACAACAGCCATTGTTAATCACCTACTATCTTCTGTATAATTGTGTACTTCCTTCATCATTTTTGAGATAATGGAGTAACAAATATGAAGATGATATTATATAAAACAGCATTCATTGTCAATCCCCTACTATCTTCCTCATAATTTGTGTATTTCCTTATTGTTTTTGTGTTATTCAACTTTATATTCTTTTATCTTTAAAATTAAAAAAAAAGAAATCTTCATCTGCTTAGATGTTTTTTGACTTGGTACTTGTCAAAATACAAATTTTAACTTCCTAAGATTTTGGCAGGGAGGGAACCTGGCTTCAGGACACCACTCGAACAGCCTTCTGAGCAGACCTCCTGCTGGGTAAGGCCCGAGTCAGAGCTCTGCCTGGAGAAACTTCCCAGGGGAAGGAGCCCAGCCTCAGGACACATTTAGAACAGCCTTGCCCAGGGGGCTTTCCCACAGACAGGGAGCCCAGCTTGGCAGCACCACTGCAGCAGCCTTCCCAGCAGACCTCTTGCCATTTAAGGCCTGCACTGGTGTTGTGCCAGGCAAGACAGCATTCTTCCACCATCGCAGGTGTAGTCTGAGCCTGGCACCCCCACAATTGCTGATTCACAGTCTGCTATCATCTTGGGATAAGTTTGATATCCAGGTAAAGTACGATCCCTAGGGTCCTCTGTGAGCTGCCTGGGTAGTTACTAGCTCAACACTTACCATCTGATATCCAAATTGACAAGTCAGAGGAGCAAAATGCAGTCTCAGAACACAACTCCACACAGAGCAAGTCCAGGAAACAATGACATAGAACTAGGAAGTCACATACCTGCAATTTCTGAAATGATCACATCTGAAGTAAAGAAACAACTCCAACAGGCCATAGAAGAGATCAGATCAGAAATAATCTCTCAGGCAAAAAATGAAGTGAAAATAATAATGAAAGAAATGTTCGGCACATATAGAGAAGAAACAGATAAAACAATAGAAGAACATAGAAAACAAATTGAAACGTTACATGAGCAATTTAGGAATGACTTAGAAAGCATGAAACAGGCTCAAAGATATTTCCAGGAAATCAAAACTTTCACTGAAAGCTTGCAAAGCCGCTTGAATGAAGCTGAAGATAGAATTTCAGATGTTGAAAACAGCATGGCAGCTAGGAATTATAAAATGAAGGATCTCTTAAAGTCATCAAGGATTCAGGAAAAATCAATCCAACAGCTGCAAGACGAGGCAAAAAGAAATAATGTCTGGGAAATAGGAGTCAATGAAACAGCAGAAGGCAACACAAGTGATATAAAAGATTATTTGCAGAAATAATAGGAGAAAATTTCCCAAGCACAGAAAAGATACTAATGTGCAGTAAACGAGGCATATAGAACTCCAGTGAGCCATAACCCAAGTGAAATCACATCCAGACATCGTCAAGATCCTACACATCCAGCAAAACAACATAATATTAAAAGCTGCTAGAGAAAAGAAAAAGATCACCCATAAAAGAAAGCCCATCAGAATCACAGCAGACTTCACAACACAAACCATGAAATCTAGAAGAGCTTGGAGTGTGATATTACAGATTCTGAGACAAAATAGCTTCCAACCCAGACTGATGTATCCTGAAAAACTATCCTTCAAATTGAATGGAGAAATAAAGTATTTCCATGGCAAAAAACAACTGAAGAACTTCATGAGTGCCAAACCAACATTACAAAAAGTACTAAAAGATATTCTACACAGAGAAAAAAAGAGACAATAATCTCAAGAACAACAATAGAAAAGAACCCTCAAGCAGAACAAGCAAGTAAACAGACAGCAAAAGTAGGAAAGCAACAAAAAGTAATAAGCATGACAAGAATAATCCAACAAATAACCATTATAACCATTAATGTGTTATGGTTGACACACTGTGTCACCTTGGGGAGTGTAGAGGTTGGGCTGAGTGATTCAGGAGGAAGCCAGGGTGTTTACTTTGCACACATCCTGAGCCTGTGGAAGAGAAGGGCATGAACCTTCTGTAAGAGATACATCCCCCCTGGGTGGGGGTAGGCTGTTTACAATGTAAGGAAGAAAAAGAGGCTGCTTGCAGCCATTCCTCCCTTTTGCTCTGGTTGTTTTTGCTGTGCTCTGCTGCCATGAACGCTTGCCCTCTGCCATGTGCCACTCTGCCTCAGAACCATCGAAGTATGGACTGAAATCTTCACAAACTGTAGGCTAAATAAATCTTTCCTTTCTTCATTTTCAGTGTTGGGTATTTTGTCTCAGCAACAAGAGTAAAATAACCAAGATATAATGTAAATAGCCTCAATTCATCAGTCAAAAGAAACAGATTGGCAGAGTGGATTAATAAAAGAAATCCAGGGCTGGAGGTACAGCTCAGTGGGGTAAGTGCTTGCTGCTAAGCACTAAGGCCCTGAGTTCGATCCCCGGTCCCGGAAAAAAAAAAAGAATAAAAGAAATCCAACGATATGCTGTATCCAGCAAACACATTTTACTCCAAAGGAAATCCACAGGCTGAAAGTTAAAGGATGGAAAAAAATTCTCCATGCAACAGGTTCCCAGAAAAAAGCAGGGGTAGCTATTATGTTTGCAGACAATGTAAACTTCAAACCAAAAACAATCAAAACACACAAAGAAGGCCACTACATACTAGCTACAGAAAAGCTGTGAGAAGAAGAGATAACAATCCTAAACATTTATGCACCAAATAATGGTATAAGTCAAATCTTAACATACATGAAAAATCAAATAATTAGTAACACTATTGTAATAGGGGACATAAACACCCATCTCATGCAAAGACACAAGACAACTGCACAAAAACTCAGCAAAGAAGTGACAGACTTGAACCAAAGGTGTGAACAAATGGACTTAGTAGATGTGTACAGAGTGTTCCACCCCACAACATCAGAATACATATTTTTCTCAGCTGCACATGGGTCTTTCTCTAAAATAGACCACATTCTAGACCTAGAGCATACCTACCTAAATGCAAAAGAATTGAAATTATCCCATGCATATTATCTGACCACAGTTCAATGAAACTGGAAATTAATAACAAAAGGAACTCCAAAAACCCCATAAACACTTGGAAATTAGACAACAACCTCCTGAATAAACAATGGGTCACATAAGAAATTAAAGAAGAAATTTAAAAATACCTACATACAAAAGAAAATGTCAATATAACCTACTGGAATCTGTGGGATGCAATGAAAGCAGTCCTCAGAGGGAAATTTATAGCGATGAACTCATGTATAAAGAAAACTGAAAGAGAGCAAATAAATAGACTAATGCTGCACCTCAAACTTTTAGAGAAAGAAGAACAAGCCAAACCAAAAGCCCAAAGAACAGAGGAGATTATAAAACACAGGGAAGAAATTAATGCAATTGAGATGAAGAAAATTCTACAAAAAAATAAGTGAATCAAAGAGTTGGTTTTTTGAAAGAATAAATAAAATTGATAAATCCCTAGTCAACCTTATCAAAAAAGAAAGGTAAGAACTAAAATTGATGCAATAAGGAATAAAAAGGATGAAATCACTACAGATCCCACAGAAATTCAAAAGATAATTAATACCTACTTTGAAAATCTTTACTCCCATAGGATAGAAAACGCAGAAGATATGGACAGATATCTAGAAATGTACAAATTACCAAAATTGAATCAGGAAGATACAAAAATCCTGAACAACCCAATATCAATTAATGAGATTAAAAATGTAATTAAAAACTTACTGACAAAGAAAAGCCCAGGCCCTAATGAATTCACAGCAGAATTCTATAAAACATTCAGAAAAGATTTAATGCCAACACTCCTCAAACTCTTCAATGAAATTGAAAAGGAAGCAACTCTCCCTAACTCATTTCTGGAGGCAAGTATTATACTGATACCAAAACCAGGGAAGGGTCCAGCCAAGAAAGAGAACTATGGGCCAATCTCCCTAATGAACATAGACGCAAAGATACTCACCAAAATACTAGCAAATAGGATGCAGCACATCATAAAGAAAATTACACATCATAACCAGGTTGGATTTATTCCAGGAATGCAGGGATGGTTCAATATTCACAAATTAATTAAGGTTATACATTATATCAATACAGCCATAGACAAAAACCACATGATCATCTCAATAGATGCAGAAAAAGCTTTCAATAAAGTCCAACATGCATTCATGTTAAAAGCCCTAGAAAAATAGGAATACATGGCCTCTACCTCAGTGTGTTCAAAGCCATCTATGACAAACCAACAGCCACCATCATACTAAATGGACAAAAACTGAAAGCTTTCACTTTAAACTCAGGAACAAGACAAGGATGTCCACTGTCACCACTACTATTCAACATAGTTCTGGAAGCATTAGCCAGAGCAGTTAGACAGGCGAGAGAAATAAAAGGAATAAGGTTAGGAAAGGAAGAAGTTAAACTATCACTAATTGCAGATGACATGATACTTTACATGGAAGACCCCAAAAACTCCACAAGAAAACTCCTTG
>PVLD010021820.1:0-30372 GCA_004027595.1 Dinomys branickii
ATGTCTGTATATGGGTCCATACATCTACAATTCGAAGATATCAATGGATAAAGCAACAACTACTGTTGAGACCATATCACCTTGTCTATAGATTAGTTGTGATTGTACTATTTTCTATGATAATGGGTGTCTGTTTGTCAATATGTTTTTGTACTTTTATGTTTCTAAAATAAAAAAAATAAATAAATAAATAAATAAAGCATAGGAAAACTAATTTTACATGAAAATGAGCAATAGACAAGTATCAAGGTCACATCTCACAACAGAAAGATTGATTTAGAATAAAATTGTAACTTTTTTGTTTTGTTTTTAAGACAGGTCAACTATAAAAAGTTGTAATTTAAGACTAATTAAATGTCAAACTAATTAAATGTCATTGGTGTATCCAGAATGTACCTGTAAACAAAATTCACATTTCATTTAGACTGAAATAAACTATACAAAATTTTCTTCACTGAAATAACAGCAATATTTTCTGTATTACTTCTAGATAAACCACACTAAAGTACAGAATTTATAAGTTCCAGTTCCCTTTATTTTTTAAAGCTATTCAGAAAAAAGTTTAATTTTTGGAAATATAACATTATCTTAGAACTAAAATAGAATCTCTAATCTTGTAATATAAATACTAATAACCACTGACTACCAAACTAAGATTATCATCTAGAAACTAAAAGAATTTTTAGCAAATTATTAAAAGCTCAAGAACTTTTATAATGCAGTCATGTGATTTTAGACCTGGAAAATATTAAAGGTCAAATTTTCAGACTTATACAATCATTTAAGAGTCATACTGACAAATAATAATTATTCTTCCATAACTGTTTATCTCATATAATTCACTAAGCAATAATTTTCCAAGCATTTGATTTTAACATATCACCTAAAATATTATTACATTTGTTGTCTTTCTCTGACTATTCAAAAAATTGTAAAATGCTCAGAAACATGAGCAATCATTATTCTTGGACCCTAAATATTCAATATAATACTGAAAGCATGATGAATGACAGAATGATACATAAACCAGTTTGTTTTCATTAACCATATAAATTGCCATATGCTTAAGCCTCTAAACTACCCGTTTGAAAGCAAAAAGAATTTCCAAGCTATGAAGCCAACAGAGGTAAAATTTAAGGCGACATACTACATAATAAAGAGATGCACTATCTTCCCCTTTTCTCAGATCATGTTATGAAAAGCAAAGGAAATACAGCACACAAAGTAACCTTAGATTAGAATGTATAACAGTTCAAAAGACACAGCATTTTAGCTTTAGAACTTGCAAACTAAAACCAACACTATGAAAATTCTGCATATAATTAACACCTTGGTACTTGGGCCTACTTCTTCCTTGCTTCTCTTAGAACTTGAAGAGCTCTCTTCGGGGTTAGGGAAACATCTCTTTTTGCTGGCATCACATGAAGGCTGGCACAGCAGTGTGTGATCACAGTCACATTGTAGTATCTCAATTACCATGTGGATAAGGTACGTGTCAATGTTTTCAGGAACTAACATTCTAATTTGTTTAATTTTACTCATATCTGTAAAAGATGAAACAACAATTTTTAAAACAAATCATGCAGAACACTTCAGAAAACTGATGAGCTGGAGATAAAATATTTTGCAAAAAGGAAAACGGAAAGTTGCCAAAGATAACTTTCTTTTTTCAAAACCGAGAGGCCTACTGAACGGAAATGGAATGCAAACATGTCCTCTTTGCTTCTACATCACCTGAGCCCCTGGACTCCAAGACAGCCGAATCCCACTGACTCTTTATAAACTATATTTCAAACTGTCTTCAATAGGCCGCCAAGAATCAAAATGACACTTCAGTTTCTAAAGAAAACTGCTTCAAATTTCAAGTATCAATTATAAATTGATCATTTTTAAAGATAATATTGTTCAAATACAACCTAATTATACTTACAAGTAAGAATCAAACAGATTATTTCAATGGATATTACAGCATAAAAATATATCAATCATTTAAAATGTTTATTAACTATCTGAGCTTCTTAGGGGAAATATGTCTTATTTTCAGAATCAAGGAGCTATCAATTTTTATAACTCAAAAGAACCAACGCAGATAGTGTCAATAGCTTCACACCTTCTAGAAATTATACGACAATTTCTTACAAATAAAATACTGTTTCAACCACTTCCTTCCAACATTATGCACTCAGTTCATGGAAGCTTCTGTTTGTGAACAATTTGGTTTGGCACAATTTTGTTTTTGTCCACGAACTCTACATAGGGGGATGAACACAAACACGGCCACCTTTTCCAGAATCATGGGACAAATTAAGTTCACAAGCTGAGATACTGCTCTGTTTATCTACGATGCTCTGGAGTGCTTTAAGCAACTAGAACACACTTATCTTCACATAATTCATAATACATATCAAACATCTCTGACACAGCTTTGTGAGCAGAATCCAGTAATTTTTAGATTTTAAATTATTACAGTGTCTTTGCTTGGTATTTTGAGGATTCCTCGAAACACTGCAGGTTTTTTTAAAAAACCACAAGAAGAGACAGTTATACAGCTAATACAAAGTAGGACGGCAGGTTATCTAAGTACTTTAAAGTTTTAAAATTCTAGATTGGTGATAAGCATAGTCTTAACAAAGGACAAATCAGCACTATATGTAATAAAATCAGCATTGTGACTATCTGGTGGTGGTTGTTACTGTTTTGCTGTTGTTCTTGCTGTGTAGCTCAAGCTGGCCTCAAGCTCATAGCGATCCTCCTGCTACAGCCTTCAGAGTGCTGGAAATACAAGTGTGCACCACCACACCTGGCTGTGATGACCCTAAGTATCAACCAAACTAACACTTTATTTGTCCTTTGGCCAATATGTAATCATAATACCATAAAAATCCCAATTTTACTACATCAGTTTGTAAAGGGTGAGGAATATCTGGGTTCTCTGTCATTTGTCTTCCAGTTGTTTTTGTTTTAGGTGCTCTGGGGAACATGATATTACACACATCTTTGCATTGTTCTAGATTCCCAGAAGTGGGACTGGTAGTCCAAGATACAGACATAAGCTGTACTTTGGTGTGTACTGCCACACTATCCCTAGAATTATGTTTTTAATACAGTAACCTCTAACCGCATGTTGCCACTGAACATTTAAAATGCAGATAATATAAATGAAAAACAACTTTTAAATTTAAGTATTTCACAGTAATTCAAAATTAAATTTAGACCACGATAATTAATTCACTTGCTGGAAAAATTTTAAGTACTTTAGAATAACTTGACTATGCCAATATACTTTGTTGTACTGTAAATTTTATGAAAACTAAGTACATATAATTATTATTAACTTTCCAACCATAACATATGCTATAAATGTAAAATACCTCATTTCAAAGGCTTATTACAGAAAAAGACATGAAAGATCTTGTTAACTTTTATACTGATTAAATGTTGAGATGATAAAATTTTAAGTACACTGAGTTAGTTAAATTATATTAAAATTAATTGCAATGGTTTATAGTTTTTTTTACCTTGGCTACTAGAAAATTTTAAATTGCATTTGTGGCTTACATTGTTTCAAAATATTTTTACAACTCCCCAATATTTGTGGAATTGGGCTATTCAATTATAATTATTTTTCATCTTTACATATTTGTGTTTCATTTTCATATTTCTTAAATTGGAAGTTATCTAACACCACAGACAGAAACTGCTAAACTCCTAATGTACAGAGTACTAGACATGGTGGTAGTCTTGACAGATACTAAAAGATACTAAAATGAATACAATTATTCTACTCGTCAATGTACAGGTTTAAAACCTCAATCCTGTATCAGAACTGTA
Source organism: Dinomys branickii (assembly GCA_004027595.1). Taxonomy (NCBI): domain Eukaryota; kingdom Metazoa; phylum Chordata; class Mammalia; order Rodentia; family Dinomyidae; genus Dinomys; species Dinomys branickii. The sequence continues at coordinate 3,832 of PVLD010021820.1, forward strand.
AATTATATATTCCCCTCAAGTTAACTGGACTCAGAACTTAAACACAGTACAATACTAAGAAAATCTCTATCATTAATCTTAGACATGATATTAAAACAATTTTGCAACTTTGTAGGCCTCGCTTCCCTATTTCTGAACAAGAAAAGAGAAAATTTAATGTTTCTAATTTCTTTTTCAAATTGAAACTTCCATAATTTTATGACCACATGATTTAGAAGTGAAATTAATAACACTCCTATTCTTTACTATAGGCACATAAAACAGATATTATTAATAGCTAGCTGAATAATACAATCTTCAATCTTCCTCTACCATTTTCTTTTGCCAATAGTGAATTGAAACTCATTCATTTTATGTTCATTCAGGAACTAGGCACAGGAATTCTTCAGTACAAATACACACAGAAAAGATTATTATAATCTGCCAAAATTTTTCAACATCTATGGGTTCTGTATCCTGGATTCGGCAGCCACAGACAGAACTTTTTTTAAATTTGCATCTCTATGGAACATATACATACTTTTTTATTGTTACTTCATAAACATTTCAATATAACTATTTACATTGTAGTATTATATGTAATCTAGAGATAATTTAAAGTATACAGGAGGATGTGTGCAGGTTACATAAAAATACTATAATAGGTTATAAAAGACACTTTGGCATCTACATCTACTATTCATGGAAGGGGAGAAGGAGGGATGTGTGAAACCAACCCCTCCACAGGTAACAAGGACCACTATGCAGTTTTTTAAACTTTCCTTCTAATATGCTTATGTATTAAGTTCGTATGACCTTAATTAGCTACTTAAAAGGATACAGAATAAAGTAATCACATTTTAAAGGTATTTTTAGGATGCTGTAAGATCTTTCCATTTACTTCTTCAATCACCATCATCTTTCACCACCACCATTTACCAACTGTTTACCATGCACCAGGGCTTTCAGTGTAGTATCTACTTTACGCCTCACAATTCCGTAAGAGGCAGTGTTGTCCTTCCTCACTTTAGAGAGAAGGAAACAAGACTCAGGGAGATTAGCTTCATCTGCCAGTGGTCACATTAACTAACTATACACAGCAGGGCCAAGATCTTAGCACAGATCGACCTGTTGCCAGAGCCTTTGCTTTTACTGATGAGGTGAACACCACCTGTCAGGTTTGAGGCAAGGCAGCCAAACAACAGCAAACGTAACTGTCAATACTTTTTTAAAAAAACAGGAAAAGCTGCACAAACTCAGAGAATATTGCGTACTGCTCAACATCTCATCAAAAGGCACATATTTTTCTGACTCCTAAGAGACAAACATTTATAATGGAAAAAAGAATTCCAGAGTATTAAAACCTAGAAGGCATATGAATCTGACTTTTCCTAAAACACTGTGTCATTTTGCATTGGAGAAAGAGATTTACACAACCATAACCTAGTTCTACAAAGTAGTGACTATTTCCCTCCTTCTGCCCTAATTTCTAGCAAACTGGCTGCTGATGTCAGACTGGAACGTGTCCAGAAGAGTTACTTTTTCTCTTAAGATGATTGACAGCTAAATTCCCCGCTATTTTTAACTACATAGTTCAGAGCTTGGCCCTTTGGTTTTCAAACTCAGAAACCTCTCTTAACTTTAACAGATCCACACTGACCAAGGTTGCAAAGTTATGCATATATAATCATCATATATTCAAATTAGCATGACTACCACATGCTTTCCCTATAGAGAAACATAAATGGGAAATCAAATGGCAACCAGAAAGCTGAGACAAAACATAGAAAAAGAATTACTTGTTAGGGGTCTTTCTCATCGCTTATTGGCCTTTTGGCTAAGATCAAGTGTGAAGACTCAAATATGATCACAACATGGCATATCCACAGGGCTTAACACAGCTGAAGTCTCACTGGCCACCACCCACATCCTGGATCTTGGGTGCGCGCCACCCAGGCTTGCCTGGGTCTCTCCTCCTCCTGTGCCTCCACTGCTGATCAACAGAAGTAACGCAAGTGCCTGTGCTGTACACCTCAGTCCAATCCTGCACAAGCCTAGAAATGATGCTGCTTTATGGTGACTTACTTTTGCTGGTCAGTACGGTACACTATTGCCCTTGTTTTCAGAATGATCTTATTTCCCTTATTTTCAAATTCTTGGGGAGAATATTATGGTTGCTTCCATGTGGTAAAAAATATGAGTCACTAAACAGTAATGATTCATACAGCTTAGAGAAAAGGCTTTAAGGTCATTTGCTCTGTCCTAACAATCTGAAAATAGGTAGAAGATTTATTATATTGTAACACACTAAATTTACATTTTTATATTTAAGGAGAAAATCCCCTAATAGATTTCAACTTTAATGTAAAAAAATGGGTCATTACTTAAAAATTTCTCCAACAAACCAGATATGGTAGCACATGTCTATAATCCCAGTAGTATGGGAGGCTGAGGCAAGAAGATCTCAAGTTCAAGCCCAGCCTGAACAACTTAGGGAGATCCTGTCTCAAAATTTAAAAAATTCTGCAGGACAAGCAAAGGGGCTTCATTCACCTCAGTGAACATAGCAGAGGTTCTGCAGCACAGGGCCATGAGAAAACCATTCTGCAAGAGCTACAGAGCTTGGCCCATCGCCCCATGTCACGATGCAGCAGGATGATTGGAGGGGGCGCTCAAATGAAACCACTGACGAGGAATCAAAAAGGGTAGGGAACACAGGTAGTAAGGAGGCTGCTGGGAATGAATACAGAGAAAAACATGTTGTTTGCATGTGATTAAGTAGAAATTACAAAAGGGTAAATGTACCCTTTTGGGGGGAGAGTAGGGAAGATGTAATATGAAGCTAAAAAGGAAAAACTTATCATTTTCAGTCTTTTTTTCCTCTGAGTGATAACAGAAAGATTGTTTTCCTCAAACCAGCAGAGCAAAAAAGTAAGGTTTCAAAGCAGCATAAAGGGTCTATGCCATTAAACGGCAAAATACTAGCTGATTACTTCATCTGGGTTCAGTAGCTCAAGTCGTTAATGCACGGCGCAGGGCCCTGTTTATCACCTGAGTTGACAGGAGGGTTTCGGATAACATCAGCAATAATCTTCTGAACCTCTGGAGTCAGCCCTGCTCGCTCCATATCCAGGGAGTAGCCGGCTTTCAGTGCTTGGGCTAACTGCAGGCCAACCACTGCAAGTGGCAGAATCCTGTTCTCGGCTACGCTGGCCTAGAGAAACAACAGCAAAAGCACCAGTGAGCTTTTTGTTTCCACTGTACTTCATGGAACAAAAATAACCAAAACCTCAGGTAGTAACTATTTACTGAGATAAACTTGCACCTAAGAGTTGCATTAAATACTAAAGACCTCCACAGGTTCTACTTTCCACACTTGTTATACCAACTAGAACAAAAGAACCCAACATTAGATAAACATTCAATCCTCACTCATCTCCACTCACTTTACAAAGCTTTAAGCGACAGAGATTATTCTATATAAGTCTAGCAGTTGTCGCAACCTTTTGGAAATAGAACTATATTCTAATAGTCTGTATGCTTGAAATAATACAAGGTACTTTGGTTATGTGAATTTCTAAGGAGACAAATTTTAAAATGTGTAGTAATAAGATTCCAGATGTATGATATAAATGGCTCTTGAGAAGACTCTAATAGGTATTTTAAATTGTTTCTATTCATAAAACAATAACACTTTTAACAAGGTCTGTCACCATGGTCTTACTATGGAACTTAAGGTTTAATTTAGAATAAGGTTTCACATTTATTCAGCTTTGAAACAACTGCGACTTCAAATTTAAGATATATTAGGTAAAGTATTCTGAGCATTTAACGCAAATCTAAAATATTTCATGATATTCTTGCAACACATTTTGAAAGTTTGAATTTAGACTGAATTTGTGTGACTACTGATACTTTCACAGAATAGATAATGTAAGGCAATAGTTTCATCCTTCAGAGTATATTAAGTTACCGTCATTAAATGTCTACTGTTCCCTACCAGAAAGTGTGCACCATGTGTGAATAATATCAGGGTTATTTGATACTAGGCATCAAGTTACTTCAACCTAATTATATTATTTTTCCTGATTAATAAGTCCTTAGGCATGTTTAATTTTGTGGTTAATTGGCAAGACCCTCTCGGACTCTGAGGAGGTACAGATAATTAACCATTCTATCAAAAACTAAAATATTACCAAATAACGCGAAAAGACAAAAATGATACATTATTGTTCACATCTTTAATCCTAAATATATAATATATGGAACCACATATGACTAATATTAAAATGCATAACACTCAGGAAATTCAGAGCTCACATCAAACTTTCTTAACAATGATAGTTCTAATCATGTATAAAGGCATTTTTAACATATACATGTAAGTTATCACTTATGTAAGAATTCAACATTGTACTGAAATTATCTGGTTTCTTGAAATGGCATTTGCACTTTTCATTGAAGAAGTGCACAATCTAGTTACATTAGTAAGTAAAATAAGCTATGGACTTATACCCCCTTGGCACAGCAAAAATAGAAAACAATCAAACTTCAACAGCCTTAAGAAAATGTGTTGGAACAGTGAAGAAACATTAAGAATAGGCCCCCTTTGATGACAGATTCATTTATTTATTTTTGCAAAGAGCACTTGGCACAGTTTTTTAAAAAACAGTGCCGGCAGATACAGAGTAAATTCTTTAAAAATTTATTTCCAACTTTTTGGATATCCTTCCCGAGATCCTGTATCCAACAAAGCTATGGAATGTAAAAGTACGCATACACACTTACATGTTTGTTTTTTACTTTTTTCTAACTTAATGAATTTTGAAGATCTCTTTTTTTCTAAGCCAAACTACCCAGATTTACTAAAGAAACTTTTCATGAACAATCATGTTTCAGGCAGGACATGGGCATATAATCATTAACAGGGCACAACTTTCAAATGTCCTTATTGGATGGATGACCAAAAATCAGCCACTATAAAACCCAAGAGTCTTCATTTGCTGCTCTGAATAGAGAAAGTTTAGAAGGAGGACTGACCTTTCCTATTTAGCATATTGTTTAAAAAATGTTCATGAGGTGACTCTGACTTCCAGGAAATGAAATAAAAATAGAAGAATTATCAATGTGAAGACCCACAACCTAGTAAAGGAGCTGCTGTTCTTGAGAGACACCTTCTCAACATCACTGCCAAGTCCAGAAGACACCAGTTCTAGGTTGTCAGGTCTCCAGACTTAAGGGAGTTAAATCTATGCTGGTGGCAGAGAAGGGGAGGATATAAAAATGAACTGGTTTTCCCACACCACAAGGCATTTGGGCCAGGGCAGCCACATGTGTCAACATCAGGGAACCCCTCTTTCTGGGAGCCAAGAACTCAACAACTTCCTCTCAACTAGCAGGGAAGGGTGTTCTCCCCACATCAGTCCAGCTTTGGAGACATTATATTCGTGACATATGCTCCTTTCCCCCAAAACAATGAAGTGTACAGTGTGCTAACAACATAGCTTAAAAAAGCCGAAACAAAATTCTGCATTTTTATAAAACTTCATTAAAAAACAGTATTTCAAAGCGCACAATCAGCTGAAGAGCAGCTATCAACACTGCACACACTTCACTTGGCATCTCCAGCACCTTTCACTTTCTGTGCCCGGTCTGCAGGGCTGTCTGACCCCTGGCGGCATCAGCTTTTCCCTTCTTCCCCTTGGGCACCTTCTCTCCCATTTGGCGCCTGGCCTCTGGCTTGAAGGAGCAGGTTTAGCGGACAACCTTGTGAATCTTCTCTGTGGTCCGTCCTTCACCTTGGCTTTATCTCCTTTGGCATCCTCTTCAGCCTTTCTCTTGGGCATGGCAGTGACGGCGGCACTGGACGCGGGGCTGCAGCAGTGCGCAGCTTTGGTCAGTGTGGGAGTCCTTCTTACCTTCTCACCTCGAGTTCTTAGATTGTCTACTGCTTGGTTTTGGTGGTGCTGAGGATTAAACCTAGGACCTCACAAATGCTAGGCAAGCACTGTATCACTAAACTTCATCTCAGCCCCAGGAGACTATTTCCAAATAGTTTTAAATGACTAATCTCATTTTCTTTTTTTTAAAAAAAGGTTCCTACTACTGCTGCTTCAGGATCTCTGAGCTATAAATGTATTTATCTGTAACTCTGATACCACCTCTGTATGAAAATCACAGTCAAGCTATTATTGCTGTTGGTAGAGCTAGGCTTAATAGAAAAAGAAAATGACATTCAGTTTCAACATTAAAGATAAAATGAGACACTTTGCAGATTAAAAGAAACTGATCCCAAGTCACAGCTTCAATACTGAAAAGCTGACAAACGGGTGGGGATATAGCTCAGTGGCATAAGCACCAGCTTGGCAAGTGCAAGGTCCTGAGTTCGATTCCCAGTACCAAAAAAATAAAATACAAAAAAAGAGAAAAGCTGTCAGCTTAAAAGTTTAACTAAACTAAAAATTCTCTGTAACTTCCAGGAACACTTACCAAAGACATTTTCCTTTCTTGGAACAGAGAATATGTGACAGCCGCAGACTGTGAGAGGGAGCACTTTCCAGTCTTCACTTCTAGACTTGTCCTCTGTTCTTGAGGCTTCGTACTTGAAAACAGGTCTGTCTACAGGATTTTAAATGTAGCACAGATAATCAATAATAATATCAAAATGAAAGATTAATGACATCAGCATAGTGATCAAAATATGATTACTGGCTATTGAGAAAAAGAAGCCAAATAAAACTTTTAAATAACAAAGTGTTTGGGGGAGGATCAGAATGAAGTTGGATTTTTTACATATTGTTTTTTAAAAAGTTAAAATGATGCTAGAACGCAAAACGTTTTAATAAAATATTTATAACAGACTTTCTAAGTGTTGTCTTTCACTGGTAAGAATAAAAAAGAAACTGTAACATGAACCAATCTATCTCTGTCCTGTGGAAGTACACACTGAACGAATGACTAAAACAATCAGTATTCTAGTTTAGGTACCATAATAACAAAACTGGCCAACAGATCATAAGGACATTTACCGTAACTATCTATGCGGGTGTGTTTATATATGTATGAGATACAGAGAGACAGATGACATCCAGTGCATTCAGGGTGGTATGGCCAACAGCAGAGAGACAGAGACAGAGAGACAGGCAAAGACAGAGAGACAGAGAGAGAAATTCATTTTGAAAGGTACATCCCAAGTGGAGCTTTAATCTATATGAATTACGTACAATCTTAAATATAGTTCCCTAAGAGATGTTTGAAAGAAAATAAAGGGAAAAATTTTAAAGAACAAGATGAACAAAGAAATACTGGAACTTTTTAAAAGCCTGAAGAAAATAGTAAAAATAGAAAACTGGTTTAAGTTAATCACACATAAAAGATTAGAAACAGCATATTGCCATGAGAGTATAACTTGTAGCAAACTAGTATAATAAGGAGCTTTAGTCTTGATGAGCAATGCTGGTACCACTTTGATAAGGTTATGTATCATCGTGGTCTACTATATTATGTGTAGAGGTATGAGGGAGAATTTTTATAAGCTTTTCCTTCTGACAGAAATTTGTTTCTGTTTCCATATCCTGTCATTTATGGAGTTTAATAATTTTGTTGTTGTTGTTCCATGAGTTTTGCTTGATTGCAAAATACTGCTGCTGCAGGGTCTCTAAGCTATGAATGTATCCTCCGGCTTTTCTGGATGTCTCCACCCAGCTTGGACATAACACAGGAACTTCTGACAGTGTGTTAGGTAGTCCCTTAGCAACAAGGCCGGTTAAGGCATTCTCCTTGCCAGTTACAGCACACTATGCAAATCTCCTCAGCCACAATATCTTCTTATCTGAGAAGTGCCCAGGCAGGCTCTGCCTACCTCTCTTCTTACGCTTTTCCTATTTGCTTCCACAACTGGGCACTGTGTTCCCAAAGTCTTTTATCTACATAGAAAATGATTGAATTAGCCTATTGTGTAGTGAAGCCATAATCTGACATTACTTTCCTGATATTAGTACTTTGGACTATTTTACTGAGTATCTTGAATATTCCTAAATCCCATCACTGCATATTTACAGATGACACTGGCATTTTGTCCCACAAATCCTGAAATCTTTTGGATTTTCCATCGTAACTCACAAAAAAGGAAGACTAGACACTTAAAAAGATAATTTTCATAAAATGTATTTCAATAGAGTGATTCTAGCATATTTTTCCTAAGAGGCAATCTTAGGAAATCTAATACCTATGTCATATTGTTACTTTTTAAATTTTTATTATTTATTTAAGATGAGGTCTCATTATGTTGCCCACTTGCAGGCCCAAGTGATTTTCCTGCCTCAGCCCTCCAAGTAGCTGGGACCACTGGCACACACCACCATTTCCAGTGCTTATCTGCAACTTTAGATTCGTATGATGATAATATTTGTTTCACTTCAAAATTTGAAATAAATACATTAAAAGCTTAACGAAAGTAGTGACTAAAAAGACTGAATTAATTAACTAATGGTTATTCATTTCTTTTATAAGTGATTTCAATTTGCAGAATAATCTAAGCATAATTACTAATCATGGATACAAATAGTCATTTTCTCTATTTATAAGGTTCAGAACAGCTTTTTTATACCTGTCATTTGGAGCACTTAACTTCTAGCCTCCCACAGTCTCCTCTTCTGGAGGGGGAACTGGGCAGGACAATCCATTCACCACTGAATAATACCACTAATTTATGAAAGGAGATATTACCATCAAGTGTTCAAAGAGAGGGACATATTCAAATACCACCATGGCAAGCTAGTCCTTACCAAATCATCAAGACATCACAATTTTATTTTCCAAACACCTGATATGTAATATGACGTATTCTCACATGATGTCTTGAGGTAAAGTTGCAAACATACTCTATGCAAAAAGTAGCATAGTTTTCTACCTTGAGTTAGAGGAGGGTTTTTCTAAAGCAGAATCTTACATTGTGCCTACCCGAAGCTTGTAGGAAGTTCTTGGGAAAAGCAATCCTTGAATACGTCCTCGGGCATTTGTAATTCTTCCAGCTTTCTAAAAGCACCCCATGTCTGCTGTCTCCCTAATGTTACCCATTTCATATGGGGCAGAAAGTATTATCCCGCTGTGTGCATGGGCAAATGGAGACCCAGAAGTTAGAAAACAACCTGTCAGGTTCACCAGGCAAACCACAAAACTGAACTCCTGATTCCTGCTCAAGTCTCATGGTCTCTCCACAACCTCACTGGTCTCACCCTCTGTGCACAGCATGATCTACACGTGGAGTTCAAGGTAAAGCCCAAAGGACACTTGTAAAAATGGCCACTGATATAGAGCAAAAAATGGTAAAAAGGTAAGAAGAAAACAGTATGAAGACCAAAGAGAATGAAATGAAATATACTTAATAGGTAAGGAGCATGTCAAATGATAAGAAAAACTCATTATTTATTGACTTAGAAAACAATAATGCAAATCCATTTGCAAGAGTCCAGTATGGAAATACAAATAAATGGCAAAAATCTTGTTTTTGAAGGGTGTTTTGAGTTGGTAAAAAAATTACTATTCTTTAAGAATTCCTGTACACTGTAGTATTTTACCTGAACACTATTTCCTTGGCAGAAACGCTTGATAACTTCCAACAGAGGAGCCAGCATGGTAGCTTTGCCTTCAGAAACACCATCAATCTGTTTTACATTTTCAACTGTAGTTGGTCTGTCATCAAAAAAAAAAAAAAGGCTAAGAAACCACTGAACCAGTACCATATCAGCCATTCAGCTTCATATTCAGATTTCACAAATGCATTTCTGATCCACAACCAAAACTAATGCATAATACAAATAGCCACCTCTCATAATTTCTTCCTTTGCTGTCCTCTCCTTAAAACACAAAACCACCAAGAAAGTAGCTGTTGTAACTGATATACGTGCCAGTATCAGAAAGGAACAGCCAAGTGCCCATTGTTCCACTCTATTACCAGGGTTATTATTTTCACAGAAATAAAAAGGAAAGTGATGAGACTGAGGGCAATAAACAGCCAAGAAACACTCACATCTCATTCATTATTTTTCCTAAAAACTGCTTACCTGTAATAGTAAATCTGCTAACCAGGCATTTAGCTCAGAATCATTTATTGTGCTCAATATCTAAGACCATATAATATCTTCTTTCTAAAGCTCTGTCAATCTAATGATTACTTCTTTCCTTAAATATAATCTCTGAATATTAAAGTATGCTCATAGTATACAGTATTTATTTTTTAATAATTATTGTAAGATGTGAGCACTATGTAATATTACTAGAAAATCCTGCACACAAGTAACATTTTAAATGAAATTTAGTAATAGAAACAGTTATTTAAAGGAAAGATTAAAAAAATGAATACAATTAATAACCCAGCACCTACTTTTTGGAAATAATTTCTTCTAAATATTTATTGACCATCTAGTGTTTATTAGGCATTGTGCCAGATTCTGCAGAAGACACACAAAGGAACTATATCTTTATTCACAGAGTTTAAAAGATGTAATGCATGTCTACCACTAATTACAAAGCAAAATAAATAAGCCATTGCATAAGTTTCACAGAACCATCTTTAGATGAATTCAAGAGACAGAGAGCATGAGGATTCATGGAGAAAACAGTGATAAAGCTAGATCTCAAAGGATTTCAGAGGAATTTTGAGGAACCATGAAAAAACTACAAGGCAGAAGCAACTTTGTTAAATATATGAAAGCTGAAACAGGGGATCTTTCAATAAATGTTAAACAGTCCAGCTAAGATAAATCATTGCAAACTCCGTGACTCAGGCACAAGAGTAGACACAAGTCTATAAGTAGAGATGCTTGGACTTCTATGCTAAAAAGACACCGGGAGACCATTTCAGCAGAAGCATGATATGATAAAAGAAGATTAATTCAGTATTCATGTATCAGATGAAATAGAGAGCAAGATTGAGGAGTGTCCAATTAAAAATCTTTTGCAATAGGTCAAGGGTAAATGGTCTGAACTAACTAATACAATGTCACTAAGAAGAGCAAAGAAGGAATAAACAGATAAACACAAAGAATATTTACATGAAAAAACTGAGAGGAAGAAGGCATACGTGTTAGGGATGTGGTAACAGATTTTAAACACATTTGATTATGATAACACAACTAAAAAAAAACTGAGGAATTCCAGAAAGTTTTAGTGGTAGATGAAATGTATGTTTAGAGGATGAGTGGATAATGAAATTGATTTTGTACATAATATAACTGCTAAAAAACATGGTTTCACTCATGCAGAAACATGAGACTAAAGCTCAGCAAGGAGATCCGCGAAACAGTGTGGGAGAACTGGGAGTCAGCTCACACACGTAATAAATAAAAGCCATGGCCAGACTATGATGTAAGGAGATATTTTACAAATCTATTACGTTAAAGGAAACCAAACCAAAATATACACAAAGAGATAGTTTACCTCATTTTGGCCATATCCACCAATATCTTATTTGTTGCCAGAATAGCTGGAGGCACATCCATTTCATTGGCACGCCTCTGCCTTGCTTCTACTAATTTGCCATACAATACAGTCTGAACAAAAAATGAGGGAACTGAGCATTATTTTAATGTTCTTAGAAAAATTGAGCCTGTATTTTTAGACCTTCAGATATTACATTTTCCACTTTCCACTGAGATGAAAATAAACAATTTTATCTCAGTTTCTTAGCTAAAGAATAATGTTTTAAAATACCATGGAATTTTAAGCAGGCAAAGAATACTACTACCCTCTGATACTAACTGTCTTCTAACAAAAGCTTACCTGGGTCTGTTGCTCTTGGGCTGACATAACAGGTTCTGAGGAATCATAAGCATTTCTCGATAACTGCATCAAGATACTAAAGTATTTAAAGAAATAAGTAATTAAGCTTTCTCTTTTTCTAGTTTTTTTTAATTTCAACTCCAAAATGAGAGTATTTGTCCCACAATCACATTTATTCTTCACAATACCAATAAGGTCACTGGTTCCTTGAACGCCAACAGCATACACTTCAAACCTTTGGACTAAACATACTCACTATAGTTCATTTCCTACCACTTTGTCTGTAACTCTGTATTGCTTGTATCGTTCTTATGCTATTTTGTAAATGGATGTTTGTCTGTTACTATGTTTTTCTTCTTTTATTTTTAAAATACATTTTAAAAAAATGTTTAAAAAATAAATATATTCACTATAATAGTAAAGTTAAAAGTGCAATATGAGTCCATCAGAACACTGGCATGTTCAAGGAAAGCATCTTCTTCTTCCTCCTCAACCAAATGCTGTGAAAGAAGCATCCACTAAATAGCATTTTTCACCAACAGAGATACAATCGTGATTTCTCCTATGCAACTACTAATTTTCGGTTTGTGAGAACGTTTACAAAAAGTACATTTATTCAAAAATTTCTTTAAGATCACTCAAATAAATATTAGAAAAGGAAATAGTTTTGTTTTAGACTCCTCAAAAGAGAGAAAGAATACAACCAGTTAGCAAATAGAGTTAAAAAAGGGGCTGCGCAGCAAAATAGATATTCTTTGAGAGGCATTTCTCATCAATAAATTGTAAGTACAAACTAATAAAAATGGAACAGTATAAAAGTCTATATAAAAGACATCAACTTTAAATAAATTTCTGCTTCTTCAAGATAAAGGAAAGATCTTGGAACTTTAAAAATGTTTGTAGGCCAACCAGGGTGTCACATGCTTGTAATTCCAGCTACTTGGGAGCCTGAGACAAGAGGACTGCAAGCCGAGGTCAGTGTGGGCAACTTTGTGAGACCCTGTCTCCAAAAGAATCTTTTAAAAATCTTAATGAAAGGCAGGGAGACTGAGGAAGTAGATCGGTGGCCAAGTGTTTGTGTACAGATTGATCTGTGAGGCCTGGTTTTAAGCCCAAGAACTGGAAAAAAATTCAGATGAAAGAAAAGAAAAAACTAAATATTTATAATTTCACAAATTCAGAAACTGTGATATAAAATAAAATTTCATTTTTACAACTATCAAATCCTACCACTGACATAAACAGACTTTAGCCTGAGGAAAATAAAGCTCCCATTCAAAGAATTAGTAGTATCAAGTAAATCAAGAAAATAATGCCAGGCTTGGTGGCACTCTCTTCATCCCGTCACCCCAGCTCTCGCGAGGCTGAGGGAGGAAGATCACCCAAAGTTCCAGGCCAGCCTGGGCTACTCAGTGAGTTCAAGGCCAGCCTGAACTGCATAGGCAGACCCTGTCTCAAACCACTCTATGAAAAAAGAAAAGAATAAATTTACTTTAAATTAAATGTTGATCTTTATCTTAGTATTTACAAAAGTTTTATGCTAATATGCTATTTGCACAATGGTTTTTACACTATTTCACAGAAATTCTCCAGGCTTAAGGTTCCCCACTTCCTATTTAGGCAGGCCTCGGCCATACTCTTGAGGTGCTCGATCACATCATACCTTCTCACTTTCTTTTCCTCTGCTTGGAAAACTCACCCTCACATCACCTGGTAACATCTACCTAAGCTTCAAGTACCCCTTCTTCTGGGACGTTGCACTCACTCTTCTATTATTTCCAAACTATTACAACTTGAGTTGTAGTTTTAGATTCTCTGTCCTGTACCATCCCCCTAAGGGCCAGTGACTGTGTCTTAAATATTCTTCACTTAATCCCAATGCCTAAAATGGTACCTGGAACTAAAAAAAAGCAGCCTTGTAAAAGCACAGTAGAAGTTTAAATGAAGACATACTTCAGGATAATGAATGGATATATTGTTTCGTACACTCCTCAAATGTTTTGTTTACATAAAGCCATAGTAATACCATATATGCAAACAGGAAGAAATTATTTAAGGCGGGAGACTGTTGATAAATATTTTGTCAGGGCCAAACTAGCATTATCGAAATGAGCAAAGCATTAAAAATGCACACCAGTCTGAAAGCACATTCATTTACTTTGACCTGATGAGAATGTAAACATAGTCCATTAATATATAATGGAGGCCCTGGAATGTTTTTTAAATATTCCATCTGCAAACCTCTGGAATTCTGTACAGTTTCTACACTTTTAAGCCACTGAATTAAATAGTAAACTTAATTACACATTAACTAGATTGCCTTGATCCTCTAACAATTTTTGTATTTATGATTTTATGTTACCATAATACTTGTTTTGAAAATGGGGTGGGAATGTATACATTTCATATAAATTGGTAGACAAATATAGCTTTGAGAGCCAGCTTTCCCATTAGTTATGTACTCTTGAACAAAATAGTTAACATTTTAACCCTTGTTCTTTAACTACAGAATTCAGATTAATAATATAGCAACTCAACAGCTATTGTACAAATTAAATGAAATATTACACATAAAATGCTTAGTGTTTAACATAGAACCTGGCAAAATACAATGCCAAGAAGTACTCCCTATTAGTAATATCACTGTATGGCTCTGTTTTAGTAACTGTAGTATTAGACGCACTTTTAACTTTAAAACATTGTTTTGCTAATGAAATAGGGCAAATCTGATAATTACTTCTCTTTAGAAAAGAAAGGAAAATAGTACTGATAACATAAGTATAAACAATAAAAACTTAGAGGTCTATACCTTTTCTTAGGAATGTTAATCCCAGAAGAAATTTTATCACGTGCTTTGAAAGAGTACATCTTCTCCAAGCTAGACTGCTTTTAAACATACAAAGGTCCATTAAACAAATGAGAAGTTTATAAAAATGTTTAAATATTAAGAAAAAAGATGCAAAATCTCAGTTATAATTTTCTCACTAACTAATCAGGTCACCAAATAAATCAACTGAAAATAAATTCGTAAGGGATCACTACTAAGATAACACTGGCAGATAAAAATATACCTCAAAGTCCCCTTCCTCCCTAAGCCATAAACATAAATGATCAAAAGAATGCTCTGAGACACAGCAAGGCCCACTGAGTTACTCACATTCTGCACAGTTTAATAAAGCAGAAAAATTGGACAGAAAATTTAATTTCCCACACTTGTCCCTCTTCTATGTTCTGACTAGCTGAAGCCTGCCTGTGGGTAAGTACTTAATCCACACATGCTCATGCAGACACGTGTGCAGCTTCAATGAGAGTATTTAGGAATAAGGCTTATTTTTCTGTCAACTATGAGTATCATAATGCATAAAAACTCCAAGCCAAATGAGTTACAAAAAAGGCATAAAAGAATCAAAGTAAGTTACTTTCTTTTTTTTATAAGTTACTTTCCTAAATGCTATCAATTTTTCTATTAGCTCCAGAAATTATGTAAAACATATTTTACTCTATCCCTATCACTTCTCTTTCTAATTTATGATTTATTACATGTGCTATGATTCCCTTACATTGGAGGGGATTTAAAATATGAAATTTTTAAATAAGAGCTGTACCAGTGAAGAATGAAATAAGAACCTCCTCTTTAACACAAACCTCAGCAGTTAATTTAATTGGCATTTGATTAGAGGGATGATGTTCAGTGCTCAAAGATACAGTACTAGAACTGAAAAACAGAAAAATTAAATTACTTCTGCTGTTAAAATGCAATTATCTAACTCATGAATCATCATATCCTCACTCTCAGAAAGTAGATGAGATTATCTTACCCCTTTAGAACTGACAATTTTTAAGACTGATTTCTTTTCCCAGAAAAGAAAGAAGTTTAAAGGAAAAAAACATTAACAAATGATCAATAACATATACTAAAAAATAGCCAATAGCTTCTTCCCTTCCTACTTCCCATACATAAGAAACTCAGTATACTTAAGTTCCTCAGCATTCAACCAAGAAAGTGTTCTGTGATTTATTGATTTGCATACTTGTTTTAGTCAGTTTGGGAGAAAGGTGCTCTGTGAAAAAAATAAAATGTCCTACCTCTAAAATACTAATAATTTGAACCATTTAAACAACAACCACCAAAAAAAAATCCAAAAGTGGTAAGAAAAAAAGAAACCGATAAACGAACCTTGGCAGGAGAAACTTCTTTGCACACAGTTCTTCATTAGCTTCAAGTATAAGGGTCTGATGAGATTCTCTATTGGCTTTAACAAGCCAGTTCCTACCCTATGAAAGACAAGAAAAATCTCAACAGACAGTGAGGAAAGTTATGTCAAACGCATAGATTTTTTTTCCGGTTTACCTTCACTGTAAGGGTGCACATCTTTACAAATTTGCTACTACCAGGAACATCCTCTAAAAACCCTTCAGTCATGAGCTGACGGTAAAAGGCCTTCCACCAGCTCTCTGCTTGCTCCTTGCCAGCACCGAAAAGCCTGTGTTTACGGTATTTATCTGGAAGACGCTGAGAACTCTGAAAGCAGGAATAAAATCAGTATCTAAAAACGCTTATTGAACTAAAAAGAGTAAGTAAAACACAAACCTATCTATTGATTTTTTGGATTTAACAATTTCAACTTTAAAATCTCTCTCTCTCTCTCTCTCTCTCTCTCTATATATATATATATATATATATTTCTCTTTTTTTGAGATAGCGTTTCAGGATGTAGTACAATCTGGCCTTGAGATCACCATGAACCTCCTCCTGCCTCAGCCTACCAAGTGGTGGAATTAGAGGCATGTACTACCACTCCCAGCTTTAAAAACTGACAAAAATTTATACCCATTCCACTTGTTCTCAACACTCAAATAAATCACCAATAGTATTATGTTCTTTTTGTTTTAAATAATGATAGGAAGTCTGATATATAATTCAAATTTTTTTCTCAACATACAGGTTTATATATGTGATTGGAATATTTCATCCTTGCTATTTAGACCTTTCATTAACACACATTACTACTTTTTTAAAAAACTAGGACAACGCCTGGCTTCGTAATTTCTTTTCCTTAGTTAACTACTGAAACCTTAACTAAATCTAAATTTCTTAACCTAACAGCATCTAGTCTGTTTTCCCTGGAATGCTTGCTCATGGCCCTGTGCACTGCTAAGTTTACTTAGCTTTGTAGCAGGAATGGAAATTCTGTTGCTTGCAAACTAGTAACACCAAAGATACTAAGTTGCCAAATTACCACTTACTAGCTCCCTAAAATTACCACTTTTCCTTTCCTCTGTAGAAAAAAACCTGAAGCGAATATGCACAGTTACTAGTAAGAAAAAATGAGATTTTCTAATTAGTAGAGAATGACTGTTCTTTTACTTTCTTGATCAATATTCATTGTGAACACTGTGTACTATGTGAATAAATTTTGTCATTTCCATGGTAATCATTATGTAGAGAATATTGTTCAGAGAGGAGAAAAAAACTTGCGTTTCTCCAAGTAATTTCCTTCAAAGTCACAACCGCTTTTTGTCGTAATCATTTTCACTGTGAATGACATTTTCTTCTACTTCTGTCCTCATTCCATCTCTGAATGTCCACATCAAGTGTACCTTGCTAAAATCTACTGTCCCCAACAAAAGGCAACAGTGATGTTTTCACAGCTACTTTTCTAATTCCCTTACACATGTTCTCTTCAGAACTTTAATAATGCTTCAATTCTCTTTATATGTCTTTTATCTGCTATATTACATTATAATTTTTTTCTTCCTAACACCTATACTAAATGATGTCTCATGTAATTCAGCTCTGGATCCCCAGCAAAATACAACAATATAATGCCTTATACAAAAATGGATGTTTAACAACTACTGGAAAAACTTATAAACTTCAACTCAACATACATCAACATTTGGCTCCAACCAACGAAGGTCCCTGGTATGAAGTCTATACATACTACTAATGCACATGGTACCAACTTGCAGTACACTTCTCTAGCCTGAGAACAGTCACAATTCCTTAATTAATTGTTATTTAATTAGTTGGGAATGTCTGTTACAATGACTATTTATTGTTCATGCTATCATGCAAAACTAACCAAACAGTTAAAAGGCGGTAATAAGGTGGGCAGTATGTGGGCTGTAACTTAAAAACCAGACTTATTCAGATAAAATTGTGAAGGGGGATCTTTATTAAGAAAGTGATAAGACTTCTGTTTAAAAACACTACAACTCAAGAAGATTTAATTTTCTAAATTTCAAGGTATAAAACAAGCCCGTAGCCTCCGTCAAATGTTCCTTTTCCCTCCTTCCCAATTCCTACAGCCTAATGGAGCCCATAGCTGCCACATTACTGCTGCAGAAAGTCACTTTGAGCTATTCGTTCTATATGCAAAATAAAAATCAAAGGATAAAGTAACAATAATTATCTTTAGAAATGTATTTCAACCAGATAAAATCGCTTGTTTCAGAAAATTAAATGGAAAGCCTTCTCCTGTTAGACTGTTTGAAAATTATACAGGGGCATTAAAACTACCAAGAATTCCAATAGCTTTTTCTAGGTCCAAAAATCTTTTATTTGTAAGTGTTATCTAAGCTGAGCATGGTTGGTATAGCCTGTGATTATAGCTACTTAATAAGCTGAGGTAGGACAATCAAGTTCTAGGCCAGCCTGGTAAACTTAGTGAGATCCTACCGCAAAAAATAAAATTAAAATTAATTGAATAAAAATTGTAATTAAACAGTATTATCTGATACCAGGGCTGTGATAAGGCTTTCGTAAATGTGATCAGAAAAGATGTTACACTTAATTCCAGTATGCAAATTAATGATTGTACTTCTGTTTTCTAATTTATAAAGTTAAGGCCATCATGTATCTTATCACATATTCACACAATGTGTTTAAAAAATGAAACTCTTTAGGTAACAGTTTTATTGTTCAATAACTAATCATGTATGTGCTTCGAAGCAAAATTTTAAACTCTATTCACAAACTTATGAATAAGCTATATAACTGTCTACTATTTTTCTAAATATTCTCTATAAGAGGAGAATCATGTATTACTGAGGCTACATATTATATATTTATATATCATTTCTTTTTTAAAAAAACTCCAATAGTGCACATTTCAGACACACTGTTTTATAGAAATTATCTGTACATCAACATTATCTACAAAGATATTAACTTGTCTTAAATTAGCTAAGGGGAACATTTGCTAATTCTCAAAGAAATTACAATCCTAATTTTTAAAACAATATCCCAACAGATACTGTGATCACTGAAGGGAGAGGGGATACATATCATTTTTACCGCTGTTAGTATCTACAAATTTCCACTAAGTGGTACTTTTAAAAAAGTTTTGCACTTTTATCTAGCAAGGGTAGTATAAAATTTCACAAAGCATAAACTTCTTAATTTGAGGGCTCCCAGAAGACTCAGTGTAAGAACTCTGACTTGGTTTTCAAATAATAGGTGAAATCCGATCCCTCTTGTGACCAGTTCAAGTTTTTCTAGGAGGCCACTTACACTTATTTGTTGATACTGGATATGGTGACATTCTATCAAATTAAAACAAGAATAACTTTTATAAACTATACACTTAACTGGGATATGCAGGATTTGAGGTGACAAAGAAGGAAGTTTTACAGATCTCAACTATATATAAGCTGTCTCCTGCAATCTAAATTTTTTATAGTATATAATATCTTTCATAGCAGATAAGACAAAATTCTTTAGGCAATAATTCTACTACTGAATTTCTAATCAAACTAGTGATTGACAAAATTTTAAATTCAATTCAGAATCTAAACATATCAGTGTCTTAAAAATAAAAAGTAAAAATTGGGTTGGGGATGCAGCTCAGTGTGAAGGCCCTAAATTCAATCCCCAGTGCAAAAAAAGAAAAAAAAAAAATCAGTACCTGAGAAGTTAACGTTTCCAACATATTTCATTGAAAATATTTCTCAGCTAATTTAATGTTGCTTTCTAAACAAAAAATATATTAACATGGGACATTTCCGAATTTAACAAGTATTTACCTAAATGATTTTTAAATTCTTCATACAAAATAATCTTAAATTATTTTTAAAACATTATTAACAAACACACATATTTACATTCTCTTACATGCTTGGTTTGTTTAACTAAAACCAATCATGTGAATCAGTTAGCTTTGCTCTACAGACCTCTAAATCAATAATAAAACCACACACAAAGACTCAAACAAAAGCTCTTTAAGTGTATCACACTTGTTTCTGTAATTTGTTCCCGTAATGCAGGCTCATTAATCTCTCTTTCCCCCCCAAAAAAGGCAGTTAAATTAGTTATTCACTGGTAAAAGAAGAAAAATTTTCTTAAAATCTTAAATAGTTCTAGTAAGAAATGGGGAGGAAAAAAAGTCCTGTCAACATTGTCACTGAATTTAATCACTTACAAAATAATTCCTGAAACTAATGTTTTCCTCAAACAGTTTAATAGTTTCCTACGCACCAAAAGATACAATTTTATTCAACTAGTCCCTTGATACAATGAAAGCTAACTTTCCTTAATTATCCTAAAAAAAAAAAAGTCTAAGGATTTACCCAAATGTAATGTGATAAACCAGTATAATGTTTCCAGACTGAGAGTCAGAGCTTGGCTTGGAAGATCAAAACAGCAGAAGATGTGATACACAAAAGTTTTGTCAGATGTCATGCATGGTGGGCTTAACTGGAACTTAATTTGACTGTCTGAGTTTCCAATAACTCATCCACAGACAAAGCTAACACTGAAGAAAGTACAGTAGGAGTAAAACAATTCATAAAGGTCATTCACAGTTATACGTACAGATCCCCGGAGAAATAAAATTGGAATCCCAATTCCAAACTTTCCCTGCAAGATGTCCACAGCAGATAACAGAAGGAATGCTTGTGGACCAAAGTCTTGTGATGCATCATCTGAATCGTTAGTGGAATGGCAATGATTCAGTCTATAAAAGAGAAATACATTAAGAAATCAGAGACATGGTAGGTACCTTTAGAAATTAAAAGATTTAGTGCAACAATTATCTAAAAAATGCCAAATGCTCAATTATCTAAAAGGGGCCAACTGCTTCAGAAGCTACAAAGTTCATTACAGCCAAGAGTACATGAAATATGTAAAAAATGAAAAAAAATTTATTATTGTAGAATGTTATGCCAATAGTTCTCATGTTCTAGAAGCCAGGTTCAAGAAAGCAGAGGTGCTGGATCACACTAGAACAGCAGCATTTGATCAGTTATGTAACTACCGTGTTAGGTTTTGTTAAAAAAAAAAATAAGGTGGGGGAGTTATTGCAAAAAATAAAAAGTTTTATAACTTAAAAAAACAAATCTCCTATGCAGTAAATTGAGACTTTAAACTTTAAAGGCTATGAAATAAGACACACTGATTATAAATCTTTCCTTTAAGAACATTTAAAAGTTAAATTCCTAAGTCATCCTTCAGGTAGATTTGAAATTATCATTAATACAAATGAGAATTCTTTATGTTGAAAACAAAAAGAATCCTTAGAGAAAATCAAATAAACACAAGTTAAAGTACCAAATCCAATTGCTTTCCTTAAAAAAAAATTATCTTTTAAAATGTCTGTAAGAATACTTCTAAATTCCAGATAAAATAATGTGGAGAAAAAAAACCCCACTACATTCAGTTTTATTCTCCTGACTTCCTTAGTTGATAAACATTTTCCTCAAATAGGAAACTTTATAGCTACCAAATGCCCACAAAGTACTATTTTATCAGTTTTAATATATATTACAATTATCACTATATTCTAAAATTTTTAAATTTTGATTTTTAAATTATTTTAAAGTGTTTCATTTTTAATTTCCAGTGTATAAGATTTATTTTAGCTGTTTATTTACTTCTAAATCAACCACATTTTGCGCACAGGAAGTGGTGAGTTGGGTAACAACTCACTGAACATTTTTTGAAGCTATAGTCTATAGTACAGGAGGCAGAAAAGTTCTTTCATAAAAGGCCAGACAGTAAATACTTCAGGCTTCGTGGATCACAACAGGCTTTGCAGGTAACTGTTTAGTTCAAGCAGCCACAGCAGAGAGTTTCCTAACCAGGGTGTTGCAAGTATATCCTGGGTGGACCAAAAGGATAATTACTCCAGGCCTTAAGACTCTAGACCGAACCTGGACTCTGACCCTAAGCCCAGCATGAGATACAAATAATTACCATTTGCCATGTGAGTCATGAACCAAAAAACTGAGATATATTGCTCTAATTATTTGGTAGAAGGTTCACCACCACATATCTCATACATAAAACTTGTTAATAGGTCCATCAAATGCTCTATAACCCATTAATTTTCTGACTGGTTAGCTTGCCAATAATTAAAAATTGTATCAAACTCTCCCACTATGATAGTGGTTGTTGATTTATTCCAGTTCATATCAGTTTGTACTTTATATGGGTAATGTTTTTGTTTTGCTTTGTTTTAGTGCATAAAACAATTATGTCTTCTTGGTAAAAAAAAAAAAAAAATTACTATTACATAGAAACATCTCCATCCCTAATAACATTCGTTTTCTGTTACACTAATACAGCTACTGCACCCAGATGTACAGCTAATCCAAATAGATAATGTCATTTGTTTCATTTTTTAAATAAATACACAGTTAAATCCACTGCGTAAAGTTCTATAAATTTTAACACATCTCTAGGCTCATATGCAGAGATACATCTAACCTTCACCCAAACCAGGACATACAAAAAGATTAAACATAGCACAGTATGAGCTGCAGCAAAATACAGCCTTGCCAGGAACTGAGGCACCTGGAAAATGATAACTTGGTAAAAACAAAATTAAAAAAGTAGCTCTCTGGGAATCAGGAAGGAACTGACAGAAAACCTGGGAAATGACAGAGAAGACAGAAAAACTGAGCACAGTGCAAAGAGGACAAAGTAGCCTGGAAAGCTCACCCAGCTCCCACGGAAGGGTACCTGTCTCTGCTAACACACGGTCAGCCCAAAGAGGATCGCCAGCTCCGGGAAGAAAAACCGGATCAAGCCAGCAGCACGAGCACCAAGAAAAGCCCATGTTCACTGTACAGCGTAAAACCAGTACGGGATTTTACTCTAAGAGTGAACTCCTTTTCATGGCAGACTTGAGTTGGAGAAGAGATCAGTGCAGGGCCCACTGTGTTTGTGTCTAATCAGGAGCCATTTTAGAAGGGGGTTAACGGCTTTAAGGCCGAGCAATAGAAGAACTACAGAACAACAGCACTTTCGGGTTTCTGGGGTCACCCTACCACAGTGGCTGGGTAGAAAACAGCCACAAGAGATAGTCACGGAGATGGAGCAAGCTAGACATCAACTCCCTGAGAAGTTAAAGCTCAGGCCAGAAAAGGATAGGGGGTCCGACCGTCCAACTCGAGAAACCACCCCAGTCATGAGTGCCCATTGGAGGGGGCTGGGTCTGAAAGTGCCGGCATTAAGTCCAACAGACTACATGACCTTTCTACCCTGTTCCCCACATCCAGCACAGAGCTCAGCGATCTTGCTTTCCTCGTTTACCAACATAATCAGGGATATACTTTGGCACAGCCTGGGGTGCACAGAGAGAGGGAATTCAAGGAGGGTGGGGTATCTCACATAGCCACACACACAGAACGAGGTGGAGAAAGCCACGACTTGGGCCACACAGAGAACACAGAAACTACTGCACTGACCATAGCCCAATAGGAAAGGCTTGTCTTAATGTGGAAGTTTATCACTGATTTGATAGCTTTATTCTTTTAAGTGTATTTAATGTTTTGAATTTTCTTCTCACTATCCTACACATTTTGTGTTTATTTCACACAGTTTAAAAGTTTTCTGATTTACTTCCAGATTTCCTCTAGATTCACAGATTTAGAAGTGTGTTATTCAATTTCCAATGGTTTGGAGGCTTTCCACTTATCTTCCTAGTATTGCTTGCTAGTTTATCCCCATTATATTAAAAAATATATATACCCCAATACCTTAAAATTTTTAAGGTTTTGGAAGATGTCGACCAGGTGAGCGGAAGAGGGAATCCTGCCCAGAGACGGATCTTTGCGCGCGAGTGCCCGGTCCGGGGATGCGAAATTCCAACTGATCGGGCTGCTCTCCGCGGCCTGAGCATTAAAGGGCCGGCTGGACAAGCCGCGCGGCAAGAAGTGGGCGGATCCTGAGAGCTGGGCGCCCGAGGGATCCGTGCTGCACTAGGGCCACAGCTCCACTCAAATCGCGTACAGCCGAGAGAGCGATCGCGGCGGGACGGACGCTTCCAGCTCCTACACCCGATCAGCTCGGAAGCGGCTGTCACCAGGATTTGTTGGAGGCAGGGGAACAGAGGAAACTCAGGGAACACGCTACTGGGACACATTGCGCCAATCTGGGCAGTGGTCCAGGATCCCGCTCAGAGCCTCGCCCCCGCGGCCGGCGCCGCAGGAACTGGAGCAGCTGCGATCCTCGGCATTTCTGAGGGGGGAAAAAGCTCGATTCAGGGAGATACATCTGAACGGCATTCCTGTCTGCACGATCCCAGGGTGAGTTGAGTGGGCACTCCAACCGATTTTTCCTGAGTCGGGAAGAAACTCTGCCCAGCAAGTGACATCAACCCAGCTTTAAGGACTGCGAGATCTCCCGGGTAAGAAGAGCTAGCTAGGCGCCCCGATGGGATTTGTGAGGGGGGAAGGAGCTCCACCCAGGGAAGAACACCTGAGTGCACTATATGCAAGACCCCTGGGGCGGCGAGCTGTTTATACGCCTCAGCCAGGACTCCGGGTAGGGAGTAGAAGCGGAAATCGCGGCAGACAGCTTAAGGGACATTCTCCCAAAGAGAAGGAATCACTGGAGAAGCCTCTGCAGCAGACCTTTGCCTGCTAAACTACCTGGGGAATTTATAGCTCCACATTTTGAATCTGATACCCAAAAATGGGAAAACGGAGGAACAAAACGCAGTCTCAAAACTCAACACCACCCAGAACAAGTTTTGAATGTGAGGATACAGGGGAACCAGGAAGCCACATACCTGCAAGTTATGAAACGATTGCATCCGAAATGAAACAACTCCAGCAGGCCATAAAAGAGCTTAAAGCAGAAATAAGCCACATACCCACAATGATTTCTCAGACAAAAAATGAGCTGAAAACAATGATGGAAGAAATGTTCCGTTCACATAGAGAAGAAATAGACAAAAGACTAGAAGAAAATAGGAAACAAATGGAAACGTTACAAGAGCAATTTAGGAAGGAATTACCAAGAATGAAACAGGTCCAAAGAGAATGCCAGGATTTGAAAACTAACGCTGAAAGCATGCAAAACCGTTTAAATGCAACCGAAGATAGAATTTCAGAACTTGAAGACAGCATGGCAGCTTATGAGCATGAAAGGAAGAATCTCATGATATCATCAAAGACACAAGAAAAGTCAATCCAACAGCTGCAAGATGAGGCAAAATATAACAATATTTGAATTATAGGAGTGTGTGAAACAGCAGGAGATCTCACAAACGATATAAAAGGAATATTTGATAAAATAATAGCAGCAAATTTCCCAAACAAGGTAAAAGATAGTGAAGTTCAGTTGAGTGAGGCATATAGAACCCCAGTGATCCATAACCCAAAGAAAAACACACACAGGCATATAATAGTCAAGATCCCAGATATCCAGCAAAAGAACACAATATTAAAAGCTGCTAGAGAAATGAAACAGATCACCTATAAAGGAAAGCCCATCAGAATAACAGATTTCTCAACGGAAACCATGAAATCAAGAAGAGCTTGGAGCAAGATACTACAGATTCTGAGACAAAACAACTTCCAACCCACACTGATGTATCCTGCAAAATTATCCCTCAAATTCAATGGAGAAATAAAATATTTCCACGACAAAGAACAACTGAAGAACTTCATGAGTGCCAAACCAGCCTTGGAAAAAGCACTAAAAGATATTCTAGACAGAGAAAAAAGAGACCACAATCCCAAGAACAGCTATAGAAATAACTCCCTAAACAGAACAAATACTTAAACAGTCAGCAAAAGAAGGAAAACTTCAAGTAAATAACATGACCAGAAAAAGCCAACATATACCCATTAATGTAAATGGCCTCCACTCAAAAGTCAAAAGGAAAAGATTGGAAGAGAGGATTAAGGAACACAATCCAACAATATGCTGTATACAGGAAACATATTTTACTCAAAAAGAAATCCACAGGTTGAAAGTTAAAGGTTGGAAAACAGTTCTCCACGCAACAGGTACCCAGAAAAAAGCAGGGATAGCTATTATATTTGCAAACAATGTAAACTTCAAACGAAAAACAATCAAAAGAGATAAAGAAGGCCACTATATACTAGTTAGGGGAAAGTTACAAGAGGAAGAGGTAACAATCCTAAACATTTATGCACCAAACAATGGAGCACCTAACTTTACAAGTCAAATCTTGACAGACGTAAAAAATCAAATAACTAATAACACTATTGTAATAGGGGACCTAAACACCACTCTGACGCAAAGAGACAGGTCAACGAGACAGAAACTCAGCAAAGAAATAACAGACCTGAACCAAAAGTGTAAACAAATGGACTTAGTAGATATACACAGAGTGTTCCACCCCACAGCATCAGAATACACATTTTTCTCAGCTGCACATGGGTCTTTCTCCAAAATTGACCACATTTTAGCCCATAGAGCATATCTACCTAAATGCAAAAGAATTCAAGTTATCCCATGCATATTATCGGACCACAATGCAATAAAATTGGAAATTAATGACAAAGAGAACTCCAAAAACCACA
>PVLD010021821.1:0-30621 GCA_004027595.1 Dinomys branickii
CGAGGCGGCCGCGCTCCCACTGCGCCTGGACCGATCCCCGCTTCTTCCCCGCGGGGATCGTCCCCGGCTCCCAGCGTCTGGGACTTTCCCACGTCTCGCCCCGGCAGCCTGGTCCGCCCTACCACATCTCCCCCGGCATCTCAGAGAAATACGCCCAGTTTAAACTTCCCAGCCGAGGTTCCGGCATTCACGCTCACCTAGTCTGTCTCGAGCTGGTGGTGTTTATTAAGGAGGTTCGCTCCCTTGCTGCTCACCCGGTCGCCATCTTCCTGAGTTCCCCGAACCTCAAGTCTTAATGCTATATAAAATAATTAAGATAGAGCACAGACCTAAATATGAATGTTAATACTATAAGACCTCTAGAAGAAAACATAAGATAATATACATCCTCAGGTCTCAGGAAAATACAAAAGTTATCCTTTTTAACAGAAAAAGATTGACATGTGAAGGAAATCTGCTCAAAAGTAAAGAACAGATGGGATGAGGGAAAGGAGAAAAGGAAGAAAGAGGCAAATATGTATGTATGTATGTGTGTACATGTGTGCAGGATGGCTAACATGGTTCCACTATTGTCTTATGTTGCCTTATGGTAAGGAACAGTTGATGACTGGTTGTTTGATCAGTCTTGTATATCTATATGTGTTTTCCTGAGCATACACTTTGAAGTTATCAATAGGTAATGCAACAACCATTGTTGGTTCCCTGTTGCTTTGTCTATAATTCAATTTTGATTATACTGTTATTGTGCTACTTTGTGTCTCTTTGTTAATGTTTTCCTCTTTTTTGTTGTTGTTCTTTTTCTTTTATACTTTAAAAAATAAAAAAATAAAAAAGATTGACAGACTGGACTTCCTCAAAATTAAGAATCTCTACTCTTTAAAAGTCATGGTTAATAAAATCTCTTTCACAAGCCATAGGTGAGTAAAATTTTTCACAATTCATATATCTGACAAAGTACTTGTACTCAAAATACAAAAGAATTCATATAAATAAATAGTAACAAGTTTAAAATCCAATAAAAATTAAGTAAATACATGGAATAGATTTTTCAAAAAAGATATATAGGAGACCAATAAATACATGAAAAGAGTACAATATTATTAATCACCTGAGAAATCCACATTTAAATCACAAGACACTGCTTTACAATGATTAGAATGACTAAAATTAAGGACTAAGAATACTAAATGTTGGCCAGAATGTGAAATAACTGGACTGCTCAAATACTACCAATGGAGGTGAAAATGGTACAATAAATTCAGAAAAGTAGCAACTGCTTAGAAATTTAAACACACATTTACTATATGACCCAACAATTCCATTTCACACATTCACCCAAGAGAAATTAAAGTGTCTGGCCACACAACACTTGTCCATAACTGTTTATAACAGCTTTATTCATAACAGTCATAAAACTAGATACAACTCCACAGGACCTGCATCACAGCTGGTGTGTCCATGTGATGTATTCATACAATGTGATACTGCTCAGCACATATATGAAATAACATGCACAAATCATAAAAACATGTCAACAGTACCAGATACAAAAGGGCGTGCGCTATGAGATTTCATTCACCTGAAATTCAAGACAGATCACACTAGTTTACCACGATAGAAGTCACATCCCTAGTTGGCTATGAGTGGGGCTATTCACTGGAGCAGGAAGTGTCTGGAGTGATGGAAATGGGCCATAGAGTGAGTGCAGTGTTGGTTTCAGCCATATACTTTTGCCAAAACTCATGGAATTATACATTTAAGATATAGATAGATAGATAGATAGATAGATAGACAGCTGCATACAAATTTTACCTCAATTTTTTTAAAAATTTAAGTACACATTCAACTCTTTCTGAAGCTAGTTCATTTAGAACTCCAGAAATTACTGAGTCTTCCCAATACACTCTGAAGTCCCTTCAAAGTATGCTTGTGCTCATGAGCAGATCCCTTCAGTTTCTTGTCTAGGTTCCTGGAAATTCCCAAGCATTCCTGACCTCCTTGCCTTGCTGCTCTCTCGCTCCCACTGTGTGTTGGATCTGGCTCCCTGAAGCATGAAAACTGCCTGGTTAATTTATCTGTCATGATGAGCCCCTACCAGGCACTTCCTAACCCCTCAGAAGATGCTCCAGAGCAGAAAAACTCCGGGAATGAGGCCGCGCTGCCTTATCAGGTTTCTTTGCTGGTGAGCCCCACTGTGTTATTGTGGGACAGGTTTTTGCTGTTGTCATATTTCTGGAAAACTTCTTTTTCAGCTTTTCCTTAGATCCACTTTCTGTCCCAGGAGGGGTGGACCAGGGGGTGGACCAGGATCACAGCTGAGCAGGTGAAAGCATCCTGTCCTCAGGGGCGTATCTCCTCCAGGGTTTTCACAGCTGAGTGTGACCCTGCTGCAAGGTTTTCCTCAGCATGACACCCACATCATGCCCCATCTCCTGGGAAGACAGGCAATCCTGGACCCTCTCCCTCTCCCGTGACCCACCATGGATACCGAGAGAACTGTTGTGCTCTTATTTCATGCTGTTGCTCATCCCATTTAGCCATTGCTGGGAGCACCTGCTCCTGATTAAGAAAATCCTGCCCTCCCTTTCTCTAGTCTCCATTTTTCTAGTAAAATGTGCTAAAACAGTTTATGTTCCTCAGACTTTGGGAAATGAGGGGAAACTTGGGAGCTCTGTCATTTCTAATCCACTTTGCCCCCAGTGTGAACCCCAGCACTCCCCTTGCTTCCCAAAGCCCTGCTAGCATGCACTGCATGTTTTACAAACCTTACTAAACACAGGACAGTAGGAGAGACAGCAAGGTGGAGAAGCAGAAGGTTAACGCTGCACATCAGATCTCTTGATCCCTTCAGCTCCCTTGGCTCCCAGCCTGATGACATAATGCTAAGACTCTCTGGAATTTGCGATACTTATTCCCACATCCCATCAGAGAAATCTGAAAGCAATCAAAGTAAATGTTTTCTAAAAAGAATTAAACAGGGCATGGTGGTGGACACCTATAATCCCGCCACTCTGAGAAGCTGAGATAGGAGGATCACAAGTTCAAGCCCAGCCCGGGCAATTTAGTGTCTTAGAGAGACTCTATCTCAAAATATATATAAATAAATACATACATACATAAATAAGTAAAGAAATGCATTAATTAATTAATGGGCTGGGGATACGGCTTAGTGTGAAAACTCTGGGCTGGAACCCTAGGCCTGAAAAAGAATTCTTTTAAGACCGAGTTAATGTAACAGTAATCTCAGTGTGAGGAGACCTGAGGAGGCTATTTAAAGTCGCTGGGAATTCTGAGGCGACACACTGAGTTTTCTCCCCACTTTCCTAACTTCCCATTTTCGGCCATCAGTGAAGTGGGAAAATCGTGGTCCTCTCAAGCCCGTGCCTCATATGCCCTCAAAATCTGTTGGGGATGCACACCCTCCTCAATTTGCACTGGTCTTCTCCAGGAGACCCCTCACCTTGTTGGGCCAACAATGTCTGCAGAATGCACATTACCTAAGCTTGATCTTGGATACTCAATGCCCCTACTGCCATAAACATCTGTTTTTCTTCCCATGGAAGGTGCTATTTTTTTTCACCTCATAATCCATTTAAGATGACTACAGAGCCAAAACAAATGATTTGCACAGAGGACAAGGTTCAAAGACTTAATTTAGGTTCAAGAGATACAATCAGTAAAGTTGCGTTCTCACTTACTGGTGAGGTGACCTTGGTTAAATTATGTCAAGTTGCCTTAATGTTGCTTGGGCAAATTATGTCTCTGTGCCTTGTTTTCCTCATCTATAAAATGGGAATGACAAGATGTTCAACCTTGTGATATGATGTGAGAATTTAATGAGGTAATGCAACAGATTAACTTAGAGGAGTGACTGGAGCAAAGTGCTATTTAATTCAATACATGTTCAATAGATTGCAAACATCACATTAATTGTCTTCATAGACTTTAAAAGGAAGCGGTTATCTACAGGAAGACAGCTGGGAGAAAAAGTCAACACTTACTTATTCACAGCCCTTCGAATGCACCGCCCGTGACCGTTTGTAATCCAGCTAAGGGGAAAAATTATAGACACGCATACACAAGGTTCCTTTCAGCTTAGTCAACAGGAGCAGAGTCTTCAATGTGGTGCCAGAAAATAACATCAATGACAATGTTGAAAGAAAGGTGAGTGATAAAATTGGGGTCAAGCAGTCTTAAATTGAGGCCACTATCTTGGCTCTACTTCTTCTCACACTAAGAAATACAGTGGGAGAAATTCATAAAAGCTTATAGTCCCGGAAGCTGCCTGAGTGGTTAGAGCTGATACTGCCGAGGCTAGATTGTGAGGCACAGCGCGGCGTATGGGCGGGGCCAGGTGGGGGAGGGGCCTTCTTCAGTGTCCTCTTATGAGGCAGAGGGGACTAGACTATCCATCACAGAATCGTAATGCTTAAGCAGCATGAAGTCGTAAAGCCAGCAGTAAAGTAGGTATGCTCCACTGCCAGCCAATTCTCCCCTCATCTCTCTCTCTCTCTCTCTCTCTCTCTCTCTCTCTCTCTCTCTCTCTCTCTCTCTCTCTCTCTCTCTCTCTCTCTCTCTCTTTCTCTCTCTCTCTCTCTCTCTTTCTCTCTTTCTCTCTCTCCTCCTCCTTCCTTTCCTCCCTCCCTAACCCAATAGCAGAAACAAAAAGCCCTGAGCAACAGCCCTGCAGGTGGGCTACTGGGGATCTCCTGAGAATGGACTCTGTACCCTGCCTGGCAAGGTATAAAATCGAGGAGAAAGCCACAGCATTCATTCATTTGTCCAATAAATATTTAGTGAGTACCCACCATGTGCTAGGACCTGCCCTAGGCATTAGAAACACCTACACATCAAACCAAATATCATCCCATCCATGGTGATTCCAACTTTCCAATGAAGGAAGCCAGACACCAACAAATATAACAAATAAGTTGATTATGTGGGTGTTAAAAGATGTTGAGTACTCTGGAAAACAGAGCAGAGAGAAAGGAGTTGGATTGTTGGGTGGGGGACAGAGTGGGATGCAGAATTAAAGACGACAGCAGTACAGCCAGTTAGAGAGGAAAGAGAGGAGAACAAGAACATGATCAGAGCCCCAAGTTTAAGCAGGTACCGGGTCTCTGGGTCATACAAGTGCCAGCCAGCATCTGAGACCCTAAGAAATTTAAATGTCTCCTTCAATTTCATGACCTGGGCACCTCCTCACTTGCCTCATCCTAGTACATGGCCTTAGTAGAGGTCTCTTTGAGAAGGCGAGGCTTTAGCCAAAATAACCTCAAAAACAGGACAAAGTCAAAGCACTCACACTTTCATAGTTTGAAATCTTATAATAAAACATAAAGACAGGCATATAGGCCAAAGTAAAGATAGGCATATAGGCCTTTAGTAAAGCACACTTCTGGATGTGTCTCAGTAGATCATGGAGGTGCGACCTAGGTTATTACATCTGGTCTATCATTCCTTCTTCTCTGGTATTCTTCCTGCTGCAGTTCCCAGCAGCCATGAATTCAGCAGCTTTGCTCAGTCACATCATTCTGCCAGGAGGTTCCTGCTTTGGATCCAATCCATCACGGTCTGAATCCCCCTGAAACAGGGAGCAAAACTAAACTTCTTTTCCCGTAAGTAACTTCTCCTAAATATTAGGTATTTAGTTCTAGCAACACAGAAGCGGACTGATACCTGAAATTAGTACCATGTGTAGGGCTGTTTCTATGGCTATACCTAATCATATGGTTCAAAAGCCTTTGGAATTCATTTATGGAAGGGATTTGGAAAAGTTTGGAAATGTAGAGTAGAGAAGCCCTAGAAGGCTATAAGCAGAGCTCTGATTCAGGTCAGAGCTCCGAAGACCAGAATGCTGATAGGAATGCAGAGTTAAGGACAGGCTCAGGAGGTTTCCATGGGGAACAAGGACTTCTTTGGCAGTTGGATTAGAGACTATATGTGCCACACTCTGGCAAGATATATATATATATATATATATATATATATATATATATATATATATTTCTTGCCTACATTTTCCCCATGTCCTGAGTCCTTGTGGAAGAGTGAAATTAAGGATGATGGAATAATTGATTTGGCAGAGAAAATTTCAAGATAGCCC
The DNA here is from genome assembly GCA_004027595.1 of Dinomys branickii. NCBI lineage: Eukaryota > Metazoa > Chordata > Mammalia > Rodentia > Dinomyidae > Dinomys > Dinomys branickii. The sequence goes on from PVLD010021821.1 coordinate 6,107, forward strand.
AGTGTAACCTGTGGCATGGGTATGGATGACTGCTTGTAGCTAGATTTATAGTGAGAATCAGAGGCAAAAGGCAGAGTGGAAAACTTAAGTTCTAGCCATAAAGAAACCACGTGTAAACCTGGGGCCAAAAAAGGTATGGCTAATAAAGAGATAAGAAGCACTGGAAATAAACCAAGTACTTTGTACGGGCCAAGTACAAAGATGCCTTATGGGCATCTCAGAAGTCAGTAAGATACCTACCATTCACAGGCTCAAGAGTGCAAAAGTATCAAATTGTTGTTTGAGAAGAGAGTCCCTGGGAGCCCTGCTCAAGAAGGGTTTCCTACAAAATTAGTTCCTTGGGATTCATTTCACTGTTCTCAGACATCCAGACACTCAGAAGCCACTGCAGCCACTGTCTAAGGGGCCCTGGCTACAGCTTCGTCTGTCAGCAGAGTGTGGCATCATCCATACAGTGCTGGTTTTACCAGCATAAAGAATGCAAGCATTGTATTATCAGCAGGGCTTCCGCCAAGATTTTGAAGGAGGGCATAGGAAGTCAGCCAAGGATCCCCTCAGAGGGCAGTGTGTGAAACTCTGGGGATGAAACCAAATGTTCAGGCAGAGATCTCAGGAAGTCAGAGATGCCAGGAACACAGAACATCTGCTGAGGAAATATGCCAACCAAAATCAGAGCCAGCCCAAGAAAGAGGCCATGTGGGCTGCAAACAGAAAGGTCATAGGGGAGGTGGGGAACCAACCCTACTAAAACTCACATCTCACCACCATGTACCCAAGATACTGGACAGGAAGCCATAGGACTTAATGTTTGCTTTTCTGAGTTTTAGTTTTGCTTTGATTCTTTTCTTTACTACCCCCCTTTCCCTTCATTTTGGAGTTTACCCTGTGCCACTGTACCTTGGGATTGTGTAATTTATGTTTTATTTCACAGTGGTTCACACCTAAGACTTTGCCTTGAGTCTCAAAACAGAATGCTGTCAGAATTTCTGAGACTCTGGAGAAGCAATTATTTCAATTTTGGTATACCCAGGGTAGTTGTAACATGTTAGGCAGAATTGTTACAATTCAGAATTGTTATTGTATTCATTTGGAGATTAAGTGTGGTTTAAGGAGGTGTATTTGGGTCTTGCTTTATTTTCTTCTTGATGAGACACAATACCTAACACAATTTAAAGTGGCAGAGACGTTTTTGGCTCCTGCCTTTTAGAGGATTCAGTCTATTGTTGGTTGGCTCTGAGACAGAAAGGACATGGAGGAAAGGTCTGGGCAAAGGAAAGCTGCTCACAACACGGCAGCCAGGAAGCAAAGAAAGAAGGGAGGATCTGGGGAGAGAGACACACCCAGGTCACACACTCAGTAACCCACCTCTTCCAACCAGACTCCACCTCCTAAGGACACATTTAGCTATGGGTTTGTCAGCAAATTGATCCAGTGACAGGCCTAGAGCTCCATGATCCAACCGCCTCCTAAAACTCCCAGCTCCGATCACATGACAGTTTAAGGAGATATTCTACATCTAAACCATAGCAAGTATCAAGCTAACAAAGAGTCAAAAATGGTAGTTAAATGGAACTGTATTCGCTTGGGTGGCTTGGAACTCACTGAAGAAATTAGCAAAGCACACTTCTGGAAGTTCCTTGGTCATGGGTGCATGACCTTGAGGTCCATAGCTGGTCCCTTGCCCATTGTTCTCTGTCACTGTTCCCTTGCTCTGCCTCTTGGCCACCATGAGTTAAGTAGTTTTATTCCTCTATGCCCTTCTGCCATATTTCTGCCTTGGAACCAGTCATGGTCGGTATCCCTTAAAACTATGAGCAAAAATAAACCCTTCCTGCATGTCAGGTACGTGGGTCCCAGCAACAAGCAAGCTGACTAATACACCATGGGAATGCAATGAGCTATTGCTTTACATTCGTCAGAATGAACTTTGGGTAAGAATGTGTGATGGTACAGTGAGCCTACAGAACAGTATTGAGGCTCCCCAAAATACTGACAATAGAATTACTATATAATATAGCAACTCCACTATGGGATGTCTACCTAAAAGAATAGAAAACGGTATCTCAAAGAAATATTTGTACTCCAGTATATTCACAAAATAGCCCAAACATGAACGCAATCCACTATCTATTGAGTACATTATGCTAAATTTTAAAAAAGTCACAAAAAGACAAATACTGTCCACTTCCATAAGAGACAGAAACAGGATAATGGGTGCCAGAGACGGGGGTGGAAGGGTATGAGGAATTATTATTTAATGGATACAGAGTTTCAGTTTTGCAAGACAAAAAAAAAATTCAGGAGAGCACAGGAATGATGTTTGCATAACTTAATACTGAACTTTACCCTTAAAAAGGATTAAGGTAGAGCCAGGTGTGGAGACAAATACCTGTAATCTCAGCATTATGGGAGACAGGCAGGAGAATCTCAAGTTTGAGCCCAGCCTGGGCAACTTAGAAACTTAGCAAGACTCAAAATAAAATAAAATGTACTGTGGATGTAGCTTAGTGCAAAGTCCCTAGGTTCAATCTCAGTACCATAAAAAAGGGATTAAAAGTAAATTTAATGTTATGTGTCTTTAAAAGATGATGATGATGGGGGGGGGGGATGAGGTTGGAGTGAGCACTTAAAGGAGGCAAGGAAGTTAGCCAGTAGAAGGAAGAGTAGGTGAGGCAGACAGTACTGAAAAGGCAAAGGTTCTAAAGTGACAATATGCTTGGTGTGATGGGACCCCGTGACTATATACCGTGCCCCATGACATTGCATCACTCAGCTGCTGATACCTTGGATCTAAGTTCTGGGCCCACTTCAGTTGATTGCTTACTCATTTAAGCTCCTGCTTACCAAGCAGGTTTAGGAGATAAGCATCTTACAAAATGCACCCAAGTAACATATGTGTCTGCAATGGACGTAGTAGACCATGAGCCAAACAAGACCAGTTCCTTGTCCTCATTTGCCCTCTAACCCCTGGCAGTGCAGGGGGGCCCCAGGTTGAGCAACATGCTTGAAATGATAGCATGTGGGGAGGTGGAGAAAGAACAGCATTTCATGCTCCACAAAGGAATAAAGTCCTTGAGATGTATATGAGTCCCTAGAGACTTAATGGATTATGTTGATTCACCAGCTTTAGTGATACATATGCTTCATCATTCCCCAGTCTACTGATAATGGGGTCTCAGACAAATCAGTGATCAAACTTTAAAAGATGGTCTGTGAACCACTAATCTCACAGAAGAACAACTGCACAAAAGTTTACTGTAGCCATATGAAAGGAATTTTTATGAACCTTTTAAATCTGCTGATATACTTGGGGAGCGAGTGCATCAGTGGTGCATTTAAAAGTCTGTGTGGAAGTAAACATTTTACTGCATGTTTGGGAAGAAGGGAAAAGTTAGCCAAGATTCATATTTTCCAGGGCAAATGAGGTCATGCACTGGTTTGTGGCTGGTTTTCCCTCCCATGGGGTCCTGTAAAGATGCACAAAGGCCCCAAATATTTCTGCTTTGCTACTCCTGGAGATTTATGGGATTTTGGCAAAATACAACAGTAAGCATTCTCTCCAAGACAGTCCAGAAGACAACAGATGGAAAATGATGTCAAATCTAAGCTTGCCAAGACACAAATGCCCTCCCACAGCCCAAGGACTGAGGACCCAGGTCCTCAGGCAGACAGATTCAAGACTAAGGCAGGCCTTAATGTACAACCTGGGTCTATAAGGAGAGCAAAGGAGGACCCTTCCACCTACTCCTGCTCCCAGGGCTACATCCACAGCTTCTGGTAAGAGCAGCATAGGATACCAGACTCGCTGTGTACTGTCATGTGGTCTCAGAGGGGATGTTTGTGACTATGACTGCTGAATACACATTGCTACTTCTTCTTAGGATCCAGTTTATTCAAGGGTCTTCTCCCTGCTTCTTGCATGTCCTGCCCTCACCTAGCCAAGAGGCAACCCTTAGCTAGGCTTGGCCAATCACCCTCCTTTCACCAGGTGAAGTGGGAGTCCCTTCATTCCAGCCCTGGCGCCTGGATTTGCTGAAGCAGCCAGACGTCCACCACTGTCTGCCACACTTCTCAGCATCTTGAGCCACCCCAATTCCTCTCCTTTTCCTCAGCCTTGTTCCCCAGCCTCATCCTCTCTTGGTCTGTCTGGAAGCCTAGGAACTTCCCAACCTGCTGGCTTTTGTTTCAGTTGCCTGTCAGCAAAGAAACCTGATGGATATAGATGAACACAGCCTCCAGGCACGCTGCTAATACAAACATCAAAAGTGTTTGCACCTATATCTCTAGAGAAGCACTCATTCAGCCCCCCGGAGGCCTGATCTTACCAAGACCAGTCTAGGGGGTCAAACGAAGGGCTCAGGAGCTGGGGAGGCATTATTTCCATAGCCAGATATAGGCCTTGGAATTCATGGCCCTGGTAGAGGCAGGGGTCTCCCAGGGAGCCTTTCCCAACAAGATTCTCAGGTTGAAAAGTCCAAGAGCCACCATGAACCAGAAGCATGATCCTGAGTCCTGAGTTTACTTTTATTTTCACTGTGGCAAAATGCACACAACATGAAATTTTACTGTTTTGATCATTTTTAAGTATAGATTCAGTGGTAGAGCACTTGCCAGGCATGTTCAAGGCCCTGGATTCAACCCCCAGCAACACACACACACACACACACACACACACACTTCACATTAGGTGCCATCATCACCCACCATCCATCGCCAGAGCTCTTCATTTTTTCCAGCTGAAACTCTACACCTATGAAACAGTAATTCCCAGTCCACACCCTCCTCCATACTTCAACCCCTGGTACCTACCATTTTATTTCCTGTCTTCATGACTGCTATAAGAATCTTATATAAGTGGGATCACACGGTTTATCTTTTGGTGATTGTCTTGTTTCACTTAGCATAATATTCACAAGGTCTGTCTGTGTTGTAGCATGTCTCAGAATTTCCTTCCCTTTCCAGGATGAATAATCTTCCATTGTATGGTTACGACACATTTTAAACATCTACTCATCTGTCAGTGGACACTCGGCTTGCTTTCATCTTTTGGCTACTGTAAATAATTCTGCTATGAAGGTAAGCATACGAATACCTGCTGAAGTCCTTATTTCCAGGTGGAGATGGAGGAGTTGGGATTTTCTGCTTTGGTTTAGCTAAATTTACTTTTGAAGACAGCCAGATGTGGGCCACACAACCTTGCCTTTTCACAAGGATGAACTGCTCAAACAATATATTTCTGAGTACTTGCTTTGTGCAAAATAGTGAACTAGGTTCAAGGGCCACGAAGATGAGTACACTGGGGCTCTTCCTTGGCACCCACCAGGAAAAAAGAGGCTCCAGGACCGTTGTCTGCCTCACACCCTGAAGGTCTCACACATCATAAGTCCTCCAGGGGCTCTGAAGAGTGGAGACCAGAATAGCTAGTGGATCACTGGGTAGACCATGAAGGATGCCAGGATGTGGACAGCAGTAGCGACCACTCTTCCTGGGACAGCCCATCTTGTCATTGTCCTATTAGACCAGGTCCAAGGTAGGCTATTCAAACTCTCCTCACCTAGGGAGGCAAATGCACCTTTATGGGCAAGAATTTCACCAGAATTTTCAAGATTGGCAGTGACCTTCTCAGTTCACTTGTTATCTTGTGTAAGTTATTTACCTTAGCATAAGTTACCTGAGCTTCTATAACCTCATTTGAAAACTTGAAGAGTTTTGAGACTTGAATGGGATCATCTATCTATTTAGTTCAGTATCTGGCCATAAGAATAGACTCCTACTAGCTCCATCTAAGCCAGAATTCTGTTTTTCTCACTGCTTTATCACCAGGGCCTAGAAGTGTGGATGCTAAGTCAGTGTACAGTAACTATTCGTCAAGATCTCTAACCTCCTCCTCCTCCTCCTTCTCCTTGTTCTTGCTTTGTTTTGCAGAACTAGGGACTGACTCAGGGCCTCCAGCCTTTTTTATTTTGAGACAGAGTTTCACAAAGTCACTAACTTGCCCAGGGTGAGCTAAAACCTGCAATCCTCTTGTCTCAGCCTCCCAGAGTAACAGGATTTCAAATGTGTACCACCATCCTAAATTCATCTTCAAATTTTAAGCCAAAAATAAAGACAGGCAGTGTACACTCTCCCTCTGTCAGCAAATAGCCACCCTTCTACACACATCTCTCTAGCACTGGACCTAGATGCCTGCAAACTGCATTTTCGATCTCCTGCTAACTGGCTGACCCCAGCTAGGCTCCACCCATAAGAAGCCCCAGGGTAAAAAGCATGAAGAAAGAAGAAGCCATTTTTCCCAGCTTCTCCAGCAGGAGTAGCAGGAGCAGCTGTGGAAGAGCCTAGCCAGGGAGGGGACAGCAGCCAAGACAGTAACAGTGGCGGCAGCAGCAGGCCAGAAAATGCAGACCCAGGATCCATCTCAGCCAGCTTTATCTTAGTAGCAACAGTCTCGGCACCACACCGTGGGTGCTAGCTAACTTCTTTTTCCCTGTTGTTCCTCAAGCCTTGGGAGTGGTAGACACATCCAGTAGCTGTTTATCAATGAATAAACTCACCACTCTTTTTTTTTTCTGCTTGCACTCTTTTAACACCTCTATAGCCGATTCCTAGTATTACATGCCTGGTTTTCAAATACCTGGGAATGTTTTACTGAATAAACTCCAACTGATGCAGTTAACTTATCCCTGAAGCAAGTATCTAAGGATTTCAGGGCAGCCTTTCTCTGGGGTCACTCCAGATATAATGCCATCTCTTCATCTCAGCCCAGAGAGGCTATGATGAAGAAGCCCCGGGGTTTTTCTAGCCTCACCTGAAACAAGGTGTCCATTGGCCATTGTAAGACAGGCCCTACTAAGGGCACACGTGCAGCTGATATCTGTTTTCCAGACTTATGCCCAGGTTGCTGGACTCCCCTGGGGGTATCTTTTTCTAAATACATAGGCTGATGATAACCCTGCTAAGACATCTCCAAGCCCTTGTGTGGTAGGGAGAGGACCTGATTCCCAGATGAGTCAGAGGATAAATCTTTCCATCAGGATCAATGGGCATTTCCACTCAGGCAGAAGCCAGGTCAGAACCAGACAGATTGAGGACCTGCAGAGCTCTGAAGCAACCCCAAATCTGACATTAAATTACACAAAACATCCCCTCACCTCCACGCCATTTGATGTGGCTGAGCTAGAAAGCTGAGACCTCAGTCACCATGAGTCTTTCTGCAGGGCTCCTCTTACTACAAGAAGACTCCACAAGGCTACTCGAGCCACCTCCTGATCACTAGCAAATTGGGCCACATGTTAGTGCCACCAATTCCCTCCAGGTTTATGTGTCAACACCACACACTTGAAGGGTTTCAGGTCTCTCTGGCTAAATACAATAAAATGAAGCAAACCACCCATCTCTGGGCTCCCCAACCCTGCAGAGCTCCATACCTATTTTCCGATTGCTGGGAAGCCATGCTACCCACTGAGTTCACTTAAGTCGAGGCATCCGCACTCATGCAGGAGAGTGCAAGTATGCTTGAAACCCTGAAACAACCCCTCGCCATATGTGTCGATTTAAATGGAAACCAAACGGGGAAGGATGCTGACGACAGTCTGTCACCGACTGGAGCGTTGCTTCCTCCAGTTAATTTATGTCTTCCGTAATCAAGTGGATGCTTTTTAAAAGGCTCCACCTGTGAAGGCACTTTTTTTTTTGCCCATACAGTCACATTCAAAGGTCCCCAGCCCGTGAGTTAATAGTCATTTTAAGACACGGCACTCTCACAGCACTTTATCTTCTGAGCTCTTTACCTGTATTAATTAATTAGTGCTATAAATACAACCAGCACCTGACTATTCTGGACCTAATCAGTCACTGACTCAGCTCAGGACCTGGAGAGAAATTAGGAAAATTGAATCTTTCAAAAATTAGGCCTGCATAAGGTAATGCAGTCAACTGCACCCTAAAGGTCAGTGGGGAGTGGTTGAGTTAGACTCCAGTAAGGGACAAAAGCAATTGCTAGAACAGTGAGAGAGAAATTCTAGGTGAATGATGTTTTCTTGCTGACTGAACGTACTAGGATTTATTGAGCGGCTATTAAATGTCTCTTCCTGGGCTATATGATAAGTATTAGTAAATAGCAGAAGGCTTTTCCCACATTTGAACTATTATGGTGGAGCAAGGCAGAACCTGGATACAGCCTAAGCTCATGAAGTTTAATCCCAAGAACCAAGCAAAGGAAATGCAGGGACTTGGGTTGGATGTACAATATTACCAATTTACTAAACCACTCAAAAATATACTAGGGCTAAGAGTATAGCTCAGTGGTAGAGCACACGCTTAGCATGTCCAAAACCTTAAGTTCAACCTCCACACCCAAAAAACTATGTATATTTATTGAACTTTCCAATGGATTTCATGCCAGACCTACTGGGAAGAACATTTGTCTCCATTCTTAAAGGGCTTAGAGCTAGCTGCTAAAGAAGATTGACATGTAAACAAGAAATGTACCCAGGATTCCAGGATACTTGATCCAACGTGTGGGAGAAAGGAGAGTCCAACCAAAGGACATTCTCAACTCTCCAATTCACCTGGCTGTTGATGTGTCTAGCTAGACAGCTGGAAGAAGGAAGCTCTGTTGATTGAACCTTAGGTCTGAAGGACTGCTCTTAGTGCTGACCCACAACTTCTTGCATTTAGTTTTGACCTTAACTCTGAGTTTCTACATCCAGTTTTGCTTCTGATTCTAATTCCAGGTTGCTTCTGGTACTGGGTCCCCCCTCTTGCTGGGCTTGGCCTGGTAGGCAGACCTCACCCTCTGCTGGGCCTTTTTCTGCATTCCAGACAAAGAAAGTTAGATGGATAAGAAGAGGAAAGGGCATTCTGGATCCCTCTAGCCAGCCTAGGAACGTCATTTCTCTAGCTCAGTTTTCTTAATTTCTTATTCACTGGAAATTACAGAATTCATCCCACCCAGAGTCTTACCATGGATATGTGAGTAGAAGAACTGCTATAGTGATATTGAAATTGCTTTTGTTCTTTGGCCATCTTGCTGATCAAATTCAGCCACAGTTACACACATAGAACTCTGTGTGAGGGGCGTTAAGGATGCCAAAGTCCTAGACACCATCCCAACAATGGGGAAAGGCTGTCTAGGCCTCTGGCTGGGAACTTGAGCCTTATGTGGGATGCATGGATAATCAACAACGTCAAGTTCGCTAGAAGCCCTGGGAGAGCAGGGTGGGTCAGCTGGATTTGGCTTGTCTGGGATAAAGAGAGGAGACTCACAGGAAATCAAGAGGTCACTTCCTGTAGTGGAAGGCCATTTCCAACCAGGTGGGTAAAGCAGTAAGGGAGAGAAAAACATTGCATGGCAAGGAAAGCTTGTGGGTAAGGACAAGAATATACAGGGCATGCTGAGAAGTGGGACAACAACACTATATCAAACACCCTGAATATGCTCTTGGACTTCTTCAGTTTATATTTCATGTGCTCCTTCAGTATACCAGCCCCTCATCCTTCACTTAGTTGAGCATATTCCAATAGCAGCAAAGGCAGGCGCAGTTCCCCTCAGCTGCCTGTCTAGAGATAATCTCTATGTTTCCAATACTTTCCCTCTCCACATCCCTGAAAACCAGTGATCCAGCTCTACTCTTTGGCAGCTCTTCTCAGAAGAAATCTCTTCAGGGTAGAAAGAGATTTGTTTTCTTTTTGCTTCCTTGATACAACAAACTACTCCCAGACATTTTCCTCCTGCTCCTCCTGAAAGAGTCAAAAAGGTCCAAAGACAGATGCTTCGCCCACCCACATAGGAAGAAAAGAGTTCTATGATTGAACAAAGTCATGCCAAGCAGCTATAAAGATTAAGAAACTGAGAAAGAAAAATATCAGTTCTTATTTTCTTAAAGTTTTTCATTCAACCACAAAACTCAGGTTGGAGAGGAAGAAGGAAGCTCTGTTGATTAAATCTTCATTATTCCTAGACCCAGTCGGAAAATCATACTGAGGTTTTCCTGGGACAGACACTGCAAGCTACCTGTGGATGCTTCCTCAAATTTTCCTACTTGGAAGAGCACAGTTTTGGTGATGTCTAGCTAATAGCCTCTCTCTTTGCAGAAAGGGGACTGTGCTATCAGAGATCTTTAAAAGCACCAAGTATCCACTTCTGTTCCAGGCGTAGACTCCAACATCCTCAGCATACAGAAATCCTGCTACCTCCAAGATACTTTGTTTTCAGCTTTATGGAGGTATGATTAACAAATAAAAGTGGCATGTGTTTAAGGTATACAGCATAATCTTTGAAATGCATACATAACTAGTCTTGGTATCTGCAGGAGATTAATTCCAGGATGCTCAAGAATACCCCAAACCTGCCAATGATCAAGTTTTTTACATAAAGAGACCTACTATTTGCATCTAAACCATACACATCCTGCTGTACCTTTATCATCTCTACATCACTTGTAACATCCAATACAAATACTTGTTATATTTTATTGTTTAGGGAATAACAAGAAAAATCTACTTATATTCAATGAAATGTACTTTTTTATCCATACTTGTATCTAAATATGTGGAAATGTCACATATAAAAGGCTGACAGTATATTATGAAATGATTACCATAACCAACCTAGTTAACATATCCATCTCCCTACATAGTATTGTCACGTGTGTGTGTGTGTGTGTGTGTGTGTGTGTGTGTGTGGTGAGAACATTTAAGCTAGATCTACTCTGTTGGCAAATTTCAAGTCCCTGATACATAAACTACAGATTTTTTTATTTTAAAGATAAAAAAGTAAAATAACAATGAACAAAATCAAAACAACATGAAACCAACAAAAAACAATACATGATCTCAGAACAGAATAATAGGAATTAACAATGGTTGCTACATTACATACTGTTATCTTCAATGAAGTTGCTCAGTCCGCCAGGTGTAAGAATGTAAGATTGATCACACAATCAAAGACAGTAACAAATGATTAAAAAAATTGGAAATGATGGAGAACTTTACCATACAACATGATAGGAGTTCAACAATGGTTCTTATACTGCACAGTGTTGTTTTCAGATCAGTTGTTCTGATTACCAGATACAAATATACAAAATTGGTCAAGAAAACATAAAAATTTAAGCATTGACTGTTCCCTTCAGTAAAACTACAGACATCAGCAATACACCTGTCCCAGCTATCCATGAATACACATATAAAGAACCATTGTTAATATCCTATCACCTTCTTTTGAAATTCTGTACCATTTTTATTATTCTCTTTGATGTTTTGTTTATGTATTTGTTTTTATTACCTTGGTTTTTTTCTTTTCTCTTTAAAATAGGTCTTCAGGGGCTGGGGATATAGCTCAGTGGAATAAGCGCCTGCCTAGCAAGCACAGGGTCCTGAGTTCAATCCCCAGTACCGCCAAAAACAAACAAACAAAATAAAATAAAATGGGTCAAAAACCAAAATAAATAAATAAGTAAATAAAATAGGTCTTCAGAATTTATTCACCCCACATAACTGAAACTTTGTACCCTTTGACCAAAATCTCCTGATGACTATGGTCTCTGGCTCGTAATAACAAAATTCTATTCTCTGTTTCTACATATGTGAATAATGTTTTTAGATACATCATGTGAGATCATGCCACATCTGTCTTTCTGTGTAGGCCTCGTTTCATTTACCATAATGTCTCTCAGATTCATTCATTTTGTGACAAATAGTAGGATCTCCTTTTTAAAGGATGAATAATATTCCTCTGTGCGTGTGTGTATGTGCATGTGCACATGTGCACGTGCGTGTGTGTATGTGTGTGTGTGTATGTGTGCGCACGTCAGAGAGAAAGAGAGAGAGAGAGAGAGACCTCATAGTTTCTTTATCCTTTTGACAGTCATGGGACACACAGGTTGTTTCCGTATCTTGGTTAATGTGAATATTGCTGCAATTAGTATGGGCGTGTAAGTATCTCCATGAAGTGATCATTTCATTGCCTTTCAGTATATACCTGGAAAAGCGATTGCATGGTCATGTGACAGTGCACCATATGTTGTATTTCTTTTGGAACTTCCTCTTTTACATAATGGCTACACTAATCTACATTCCCACTGACAATGTAAAAGTTTTTTTCTCTACACTCTCACCAATATTTGTAATCTCTTGTCTTTTTGATAGTACCCTTCCCAACAGGTGTGATAGGTAGATACCTGTGGTTTGGATTTGGGTTTCCCTGACGACTAGTAATGTTGAGCCCTTTTTCATATGCTAGTGAATATTTTTCTAGTCTTTAGAGAAATGTCTCATTTCAATTTTACCTGTCCCTTCCTCAATTGGATGTCTTTTGTATCTTTTTATTGTTTAATTGCTCTGTCCAGGATGTCCAATACTTTTGAACCAACGTGGCCAGAGTGAACATCCTTGTGTTGTTGCTTATCTGAGAGGAAAATTGTCTGATTTTTATTGTTGAGTATAATATTATTCAAGCTGCGGGTTTGTCGTGGCCTTTATGTTACGAATCATTCTTTGTGTTAAGGATTATGTTAAGGATCAACTCAATTTATTGAGAGTTTTATCATGAAGTGGTCAACTCAATTTATTGAGAGTTTTATCATGAATTTGGTTAAATTCTTTTTTCTGTCTCTATATGGGTGGTTTTTATCCTTCATTCTGCTAGTGTAGTTAGTGTAGCACATTTACCAATTTGCATATGTTGAACCATCTTTGAATCCCAGATAAATCCCACTTGAACAAGGTATATATTTTAATATGTTTTCACATTGTTTTCTAATACTTTGTGGAGGATTTTGGCATCTGTGCTCATTAGAGATATTGGCCAATCATTTTCTTTTCTCATAACATCCATTGTTTATCTTTGATATTAGGGTAACCCAGGTCTCATACAGTGAGTTTGAAAGTTCCATCCTCTTCATTTTTTTTCTAAGAATTTGAGGATGTTTGGTATCATTTCTTTAACCGTTTAGTGGAATTCACTATTGAAGTCATCTGGGTTTGCACTTTTCTTCATTGAGAAATTTTTTATTACTGATTCAATTTCTTCATTTGTTGTTGGCCTGTTCATATTTTCTATTTCTTCATGATTCAGTACTAGTGTGTTGTCTGTCTTAGGAAATTATCTACTTCTTATAGGTTATCCAATATTTTGCATAGTTAATAATAATAGTCTTTTGTGATCCTCTGTATTTCTGTGGTATCAGTAGCAATGTCTCCTCTTTCCTTTCTGATTTTATTTGAGACCCCTCTCTTCTCAGTCTAAAAGTTGTCAATTTTGCTTACCTTTAAAAAAAAATCTCTGAGTTTCATTGATCTTTTCTATTGTTCTTCTAGTCACAATTTCATTTTCTTTGATCTTTATTACTTCCTTCTTTCCACTTATTTTGGGCATTATTTGTTCATCTATTTTTTTAGATCTTTGAGATGTAAAATTAGATCATATGAGGCCTTTCTTTTCTCTCAATGTAGGCATTTGTCTATACAAAAGGGCCCATCAAACTACTCCTGTTGTATTTTTTAGGTTTTTATATATTTTGTTTCCACTTTTGTCTTAAAGATTTTTTAATTGTCCCTTTGACTTCTTCAATCCATTGGTTATGTTGTTTGAATGTTTGTGACCTCCTTGAAATCCTAACCCCCAAGGTGATGTATTAGAAGGTAGAGTCTTCAGGAGGTGACTGCAATTGTTGCCCTTTTAAAAGAGACTGCAGAACAAGACAGCTATTTCCTCCATGTGAAGCTACAGTGGGAAAACATCAGCCTATGAAGAAAATAGACCCTCACTAGACTACAAAAAGTGTTAGCCATTATCTGGGACTTCTCAGCCTCCAGAACTGTGAGAAATAAATGTGTACTATTTATAAGCAAACCCGGTTTATTCTATTTTTCTAGGTCCATTTAGTCAAAAGCACAGTTTAAATTCAACTGATTTTATTGGTCTTTCTGCCTGGCTGATCTATTAATTGTTGAAAATCGAATACTGAATTTCCTCCTATCATTGTATTGCTGCCTCTTTTTCTTTTCAGATTTGTTGTCTGCTTTTTACATGCTCCAAATACACACACACACACACACACACACACACACACACACACACATATATATTACAATTGTTATCTCCCCTTGATTAATTGACCCTTGTTATTATATAATGATTTTCTTTGTCTCTTGTGACAGCTTTCACTTAAAGTTTATTTGATCTAATATAAGTATAGCCACCCTGATCTATTTTGGTTGGTTACCATTTGCCTGAAATATCTTAAATTTCAAATTATGTGTATCTGTTAAGAGAAAGTCTCTTTTAGGTAGGTCATAATCAGGTATGCTTGGCTTGATTTAGTTTGGTTTGGTCTATATTTTTTTTATTTTTTATTATAAGAAGAAAAAAATAAAACAATTTCAAAACAAGGTAACAGGAGAATAACAATATCCATTCAGCCACTTAATATCTTTTGATTAGAGAATTTAATCCATTTACATCTAAAGGAATTATTGATAAATAAGTACTTACTATTGGAATTTTGAGTTTTCTGTTCTTGTAGTTTTTCTGTTCCTTTTTTCCTCTCTTGCTTCCAACTTTTGTGGTATAATGATTTTTATAGTGGTATGTTTTTATTCCCTCCCTTTATCTTTTGTGCATCTGCTATAGATTTTTGCTGTGTAGTTTCCACAGGGTCTACATGAAACACCTTACAGTTATAACATCTATTTTAAACTGATAACAACTTAACATCGATCACATACAAAAATCTGTATTTTTACAATTCCTCCCACATTTTTGCTTTTAACATCACAATTTACCTCTTTTTATATTTTGCATCCATTAACGAGTTATTGTAGCGATAGTTAATGCTTTTATCTTTTAAACTACACACTAAAGTTAAAATTGATTTATAGACCACCAATACAGCATTAGAGTATTCTAAATTTGACTATATATTTACTGTTACTGCTGAGTTTTATACTTTTATATATCGTACCTGGATACTCATATCCTTCCAAGTATTGGGGAAGTTTTCAGGCATTGTTTCTCTTATTTCTTTTTGTTTCTTTCTCTCTTCTCCCTGAGATTCCCATAATGCGCACATCATTTCTCTTGGCAGTGTTTCATAAAGCATGTAAGCTTATTTTTATTCCTTTTCATTCTTTTTTCATTTCTCCTCTGACTGGATAATTTCAAATTACTTGAATTCACATTCACAGATTCATTTGTCCACTTAATCAAGTCTATAACTGAAGTTCTCTATTTCATTTTTTTTTTCATTTAAGCCATTGTTTCTTTCAGCTTCAGAATTTCCCTTTGGTTCTTTTTTATTTCTATCTCTGTTGAATTATCATTTTGTTTATGTATTGTTTTCCTAATATTGCATTGCCTATCCATAATCTCTTGCAGCTAGATGAGCTCCCTTAAAACAATTATTTTTAATGCTTTGTTGGGCAATTTTCATATTTCTCCACTTTTTGAGGTCAGATACTGGAAAATAATTGTGATCCTTTGGCAATGTAATGCTCATATTCCTGGAACACTTACATTGCATTTGAAGAAGCAATTTTTACTGACTGGCTTTAGGAGAAAAACATCTTTATCAATCAGCCTGGCTAGGGATTTGGAGATCTTCTCAGATCACTTCTGTGGAAGTGCCTGTTGTACTCCCCTTGTTTCATCATAGGAGGAAAATTACTAAGATGATATACCCTCTCTTAATCTTACAAAGCCAGGGTGGGTGATGTGAACCTACTCCCCACACACACACCTTACCTGGTCTTCTCCGTTGCTCAAGTTTGTGTACATTCTCCCAATCCTGCAGAGTCAAGCCAGCTGACTACGTAGGCTTTTTAGCCACTTGCAAAGGCTGCCTCACTGTTCAGGGACACACACAGGCGGCTTGCTACAAGGGATGAGAATTGAGCGACATGAAGTACTAGGTTATCCGTGGACCAGTTGGACAAGGGGATCTACACACAGGTGAACATGCCAAGCAGATTTCAGGAAAGCCTCCTGATGGAGTCCATAAAACAGTTAAGTCAAACTGTGGCACTTTTTGGCACTCAAACCCTGGTTGTTCTGAGCTCCTAGCTCTCTTCCCTGCTACCATCACCTCCCAGCCACTTAACTGTGCTGATCCTCCCAGTATTGTAGTTGGACAAAAATGAGGTCAGCCTCTAGGGTATCATCTACATGGTAGGAGAAACCAGGCGCTCCTACTTTCCCCTTGGGAGCAATTGCAGTAGTCTCTTTTCAGAGTGAACTGTGACACTGTGGGACAGAAGATTTGGGTGAAATAACACTATTCCTACCCTCTATATTGTGTCTATCCTCAGATTTTATGACTCTATTGTGTGATGGAACTTCGCGGGGCTCCTGGACATCCACAGTTTCTCTCACCCATGGGTGGCTGTCAAAATCACTGCACTATGGAAAATATTGGAAGAATTTTCCTATTCTATTATCTTGCTGGCATCACTCTGTTCAGTATTCTTTTCTCTTTGAAGTTTCTGATGCCCTCCAAGGTTCCCCCTTAAGGCCATTTACACATGCCATCAGTGTCTGCTCTGAACTTCCCACAATTTACAGCATCACCCATAGAACTTTGTAACCCAGGTCTCAGAATGAATGAATCAACCATCACACTAGCCCTCACCTGTGCTCTCAGAAGACCTAAATGAATGATAGAAGTACAAGATTTAAGATCAGGATTCAAGACCACTTCAGTAGTTTTCACATCTTCCAATTTAAGAAAGCTAATTATTCACACCCACTCTTCCTTGAAACTGCAACACTCAAAAAAAGAAGTGAGCAGTTCATCTCCAAAGATGTGTAAGCAAAGGCACAGGGACTATCTGTTCAGAACCAGAAACATTCCAGCCTTGGGATGCTACCAGTGTGGCCCATGGTCCACCCACATCAGCACTACCTGCAAAATGCAGAACCCTGCTAGAAATGCTTCATTCCAGATCTACTGAATTAGAATCTGTACTTTAACAAGATCCTTGAATGATTCATGTGCAACATTAAAGTTTGGAAAGTGCTGATTTCCAGGCCTAGCTGCAGGTTAGAATTACCTGGGCAATTTTAGCATTTGAATAGCAATTCCCAGGCCCGATGATCAATCAAATGAACCACAGCGTTTGCTAGCAGGGCCCGAACATCTACATTTCAAATGTCCCCAAAGGGATTCTCATGTGACATGAGTGAGAACTTCTCTCGAAGTTTCCTAAATTTTAAATCCAGCTGAACCTGAGCAATTTTTCTCCTCTTCCTTATCGTTATTTTTTTTCCATAGGTAATACATGAATATAACTTTTGTTTTTGTTTTTGTTTATTTACAATACTGGGCATTAAACCCAGGACCTTCACACTGAGCTACATCTCCAACCCTTTTCAAATTTGTTTTTATTTTAAGATAATATTTTGCTAAGTTGCCCAGGCTATGCTCAAATTTGTGATATTCTTGCCTGATCTCCTAGAGTGCAGGAATTACAAGCATATACAGCACCACACCTGGCTTTACATAACTTTTTAAAGTCACACAATATAATCTAATGCTATTATGTATCTAGCTATTGTCACTTAGCAGTATATCTTAGACACTGTTGTATCACAGCAAACTTAATTCTAACATTCGTTTTGACAGTCACATATTATTCTACTGTACAAATTTCATGTAATTTAATGCCAGCCTCCAATTAATGGACATTCAGGTTGTCTCCATTTTTTACTAGAAAACCATCTGCAATGAATAATACATAAAACAGCAGATACTTTAGTCGCTTTTCCCCTTTTCCTACTTTTATCATACACCATCTCGGAGCAACCACACCATTTATTGGGCAGACTAAGATATTTCAAGAAATGGAAGGGAGCACTACCAGTTATTCTAGGACATAAATATAGCCATCTCTGCCAACGAGGATACATGGTCGCCCTACTGACTTACTACATATTTCTTGCTTGTTTGTTTTATCATCTGCCTCCCTCACTAGAATGTAGCTCCTGGAGACTAATAACTAGTCTGTTTTATTCACTGCTATTTCTCCAGTGCCTTGAACATTGCCTGGAATCCAACAGAATCTTATTAAATATTTGATGAATTAATTAAAAATGAATATCTCTGAAGATCACCATTGGCAGATGTGTTCAATTCCTAGGAGTCGAATGTCTGTATCAAAGGGTATGTGCATCTTCTAATTTGATAGATAAGGCTGCGCTGTGCTCCATGAGCATGTACCAGCATTCTCAACAGCAATGAGAGTGGGCCGCTGCTGCCTGTACAGCTTACGTGTGCGCATGTGTACGTGCACATGCGCACACACGCATCCATAGTCCATGTGCTCCACACAGAGAGATTTGCTGCCACAGAACTGCCAGGGACCAAGCACTGAAGCTTGTGACCTGGGGAGCCCACATGTTGTGATGCTGGGGGAGAAAAGGAGGCCCTCCTTACTGCTCACCCAGGAGGATGGTGGGTGTATCCTCTCCCAGGATGCTTTGCAAGCAGAATCAACATTTGCAAATTACCTTCCAGGCTCCTGGCTATCAGACACAGCATGGCAACACCTAGGGTAGGCCTGGCTCAGTAAGTGTTTAATTAATTAATCAATCAAGCCAAATCAAAGATTAGCTTGATTATCTAGATATTTTTATCTGTATAGCACTAAGCAACTCGTTAATTGCTTTTTCTCTTCTTTCAAAGTTTCCTACTGAAATAATATGTCTTGGAATTATGTAGATATAGCCCCAGAGGTCAAAAATCTGATAAGTATGAAATATTCCCAGGGTGTCCTCCAGAGCACATTGCTGAAAAAGCAATAGTCATTATCCTAGAAGTCAATACCTTAGTGTTACCATAGTGCTGAGGTGTAAAATACTCCAGCTTATGATGGGATAACTAAAATTCACAAATATGGGCCTGAAAAAAATTAAAAGCCAAAATCTGAGATCCTATATCAGCACTATTTTTCCCCATTCTGTATGTCCATGCATATGCTGATCATAAGGACAAAAGAATGCGTTATTGCAAATGATTCTTAATGGTACCTTTCCCTGTGGGATTCTGTCAGAAATCCCTGCATGCTACAGCTCTGTTAGGAAATATTATGTTGGATGAAATGTAAAAAAAAAAAAAAAGTGAAAATCTGATCATCAAATAACCACAGTGAGAAGGGCTTTGTGGTTCCTATTCTTAATAAAGTTCACATGGTTAGAGGAGATTTCTAGGACACGCCATCCAAAAGCTTCTTGGAATTCTATGCTGGATTCCATAAGAGTCTCACATACTCACTTAAAGTCATAAATTACTCCCTTTGTTTCATTTACAGATCACAAGATACTGAGATTTTTTTGTGCTGCTTATTTTAGCTATAAATACTAGACTCAGCTTCCCAGGATATTAACCTTGTTTGTAGTTGTATTTGTGGTGGGTTGGGGCAGAACACAGGAATGTCATCTTGGGGGGTTTTGTCTGCTTAATCCACAAGCAGCTCCCAGGATGGATACACCTGGCACCTGTCACTGCTCTGCCAATGGCAGCAGCTCAGCCCATACAGGGCCAGCACCTCAGGAAGATGTAGTGTGCAGAGCAGGAAACCTGAACAGGTTCAATCCAACTGGAAACTTCCCATACTTTCAGAAACTAGAAAAAAATCACAAAAGCATTTCCCTTTACTTTCTGAAGATTTGCCTTTAATTTCTAAAAAGCTCTTTGGGGTTGAGTTAGAGCACTCACTCACACATTCGTCTGGAAGGCAGTGATCTGGCAGAGGCCCATGCCTCAAAAACTGCCAGGAGGACTCCAGCTACTCGACAAGGCCCCCAATTCCTCGCAGTCTGAGCCTGAGCACAGAGACGCGTGATCCCGACCATAAGCGCTGCCTTCACAGGCTGTCGGGGAGTGTGAACTCGGGACAGCAGAGCTGGCAGGAAGCCCCACAGTAGCCACTTCCTCCTCCACTTGCAGCAACGCAAACACTCAGAAAGATCAAGGCTGTTGCTTCAGAATCTCCCTCTTTCCAACATTGTCAACACACGTTCAGCCACACATAGTGTATATATAAGTCCACAAAGCCACATGCCAACACACACATTCCTCACATGTCAATCTTTAGAGTCAACTCAATACCTTTGAGTGGTATAATACACACCAAAGGAATGGCCAGGTCAGGGGTGGCTGAAGAGTGACTCTCACTGGCTTTCAAAGGATCCAAAGCCTGGTCAGGGTCCACACCAAGACCTTGGAGCCACAATCTGAGGACCTTGCCACTATGCAGGGATAGATGTGCCTTCTTTAGGTTTGATCACTCTTAAAGGAAAAGGGAAATGCCTCCAGACTCTGAGAGTTCAGCATCTACCAAAAAGCAAGGAAGTAATGGCCAAAACTCAGTATCATGAGGCATAGACCCCAGAGCAGGTATTGTTCCCCCCATGGGCCTTGCCTTTTTTGACTATGACTCATCTTCTATTAGGTATGAGTATATCCTCTTAACACATGGAAGTTCTGGAACAACTAAGTTCCAAATCACTTGTGCCCACTGTCTTTTAAAAAAAAAAAAAAGAGGCAGCACTGTCTTTCACAGGGGCTCTGATGAAAAGCCACCCAAACTATACGGAAAGAACACAACTTTGGCAACAAGCAGAATCCTTAACACGGGGAGATATCATCCACTCCCTCGAGCTTATCATGAGGATTAAAGCTCTTAGCAAGCCATAGAAGTGTGGCACAGGGAAGAAGGGGAGGGGGAGGGGAGAAGGCCAAGAGTCAGTGCTGCAAGAACAGTTGAATGTGCTTCAGTTAAGGTTCATAACTTCGGGATCAACTATTGAAAAGATGAATGAATCAGGACACTAGGAGTGAATGGAGACAATAGAGCAGCATGTGCATAGGAACCGGAGGCCTGGGTTTGGAAGAACAAGAGAAAAATCCTTGTGCTAAATGTGCCCTTCCCACACTCCTAGGTAGAAGAGGGAGAAATGGATGGGTGACCACCTCGAAGGACATTATTGAGGTACGTAAAAGTTTCACAGGTCTGTGTCCTCACCAGTAGATGCCCACCTTTCTGGTCATCATGCCCAGATTGTGGTGTGGATCTTCAGCAGTAACCACACACACACACACACACACACACACACACACACACACACAGAGTCACCATGTGGTTGAGAATTGGCCCTGTAGTTGGCCCAGCCAACTCTCCAAAAATAACAAGTCTCTACAGTATCTTCTACTGTAAAACCAATAGAGGCTGGGTGTGGTGGCACACACGTGTAATCCCAGCACTCAGGAGGCTGAGGCAGAAGAATTTCTGTGAGTTCACAGCCTGCCTGGGCTACAAATTGAGTTAAAGGGCCACTTGAGCTGAATAGTGAAGCCCTGTCTCAAAAAAGGGGAAAAACAATAGAGTTCCCTGGAGACCCAGTAGGGTTATGAAGAAGAGCTTCACTCCAGTATAGGGATGAACTAAGAGCCGGGAAATACACATCCCATCACACAGGGAAAATGTTGTCCACGTTACCATTGTCCTGGTGCAGAAGGCCCTATTGGAAGACACAATGGGGAAGTGGCCAGGCAGGTTCCTAAAGAAGAAAAGCAGAGATAGGAAAAGGGCATTGGGAAGTCAATTTAGGAATCAATATAATGTAGTAGGAATGGGACAAAAGGGAGACACTTCATTTCAGACTTCCTCCTGGAGAGAAATGTTTAGACATGATAAATCCAACAAGCTGCCTGTGGTATGGGGGTAACATACCAGCCCATGCTCAAGTAGTAAAGATATCAAGCAAAACTCCAAAGAGTACCCTATAAACTGGGAGGTCTTCTGTTTCATTTGTTTGACTTTGTGAGTCTGAGAGCTTCAGGAGCTCTGTGCCAGAAAGTAGGGACTCAGACTGAACGTTATTTCTTACTATATTATAGACCTTCTGTTCTACCCTAGTTATCATTAAGGGTCTGGGGGTAAGGACTTTAGGAGGATAATGAAAGCAATGTCTAGGTTGACATTAGAGTACAGCACTTACAACATACTAGAAACAGGAGCAAGAGGATGAAGGTAGAGGTGACATCTACGCTGCAGAAAGAACCCCACATAGGAGTCAGAGGCTTGGGTGCTCCAAGTCGCCACATTAACTCTGTGGCTAGTGATATTTTAGAATAGAAAAGCTCCTTCCCCTGGCCAGGTTTTACATACAACCCTCAAATGTGCACACGCCCTGCCAACCTTCACATTCTAGGACTCTAATTGTAGTTCTGCTCTCTCCACAATGCAACATGAGAGGGTGGTTGTGGTTATTAATAGAGCATTTGTGCATTTATATGGGATGTGCTTACTGACACAATATAATGAATTTTCTCACAAATTACATGTGCAAAGAACTGCTCAGATTGAACTGTAAGATCACTTCAGATGCACTATTGATTTTCATTATTTTAGTTTTCTCCATCCCTGAGTTCCTTACAACCATCCTCCAATTTGATTTTATCCAGCAGAACAATCTCAGGCTCCTTTTTCTAATAATCAGTTCATAAAACCTCAGGACTTGGAAGTCTGAGAAAGTAGGCTGGCTTGGATAGAATGTTTATCTTCCAGAGAGAAAGTGCTTTCTGACCTCTGAGAACCAGTAAGGATTTCTCTGGCTAACATACTAAATGTCCTTCGATC
This sequence comes from Dinomys branickii, assembly GCA_004027595.1. NCBI lineage: Eukaryota > Metazoa > Chordata > Mammalia > Rodentia > Dinomyidae > Dinomys > Dinomys branickii. The sequence continues at coordinate 28,742 of PVLD010021821.1, forward strand.
AAAATGTGGGTCACTGATCATGCATGTATAGACATTGCTCTTACACAATAAAGAAAGCAACTTCCATAGTGACAAGAAAACCTTCCATTGCACAAACACCTTGTGCCTCTATGGGCATCCTTTCAAGAGCACTGAGCAGCTTTTCAGCCTATGGTCTCTTCTAGTGCCCACATTCCTATCTATTTTGCCCTTCTTACCTTGCTTTCTCATACTGAACCTTCTTTCAGAATCAGTTCCCCAAAAGCATAAGTAAGGTACTTTTGTAGCTAAAGAGGCCTCTTCTGATTTTGCAGGAGACATCTAGGAGGCTGAGATCCCTTGGGTGTCCTTTTCAGTCTCTCCCCTCTCATTCGTTGTCATCCCAAAACAGATTGCTCCAGCATACAAACACCAAGTTATTAAAATCAGACACTGCTGTGCCTCTGATATGGGGAAACAGTCACAGATGGCTTTGTGTAGAATGACTTCTATGACAGAGCAACAAGACCTACAACTCCAAGGCTATTAAAAATAAAGCAGGATAAAAAGTAAAACTGGAAGGGCTGCTCATGCAAAAACTTTCAGAACAGGAAATAAGTCAAGAGCCTATTATAGAGAAAAAGGTCTCAAAGAGAAAGGACTCAGTGGTTTAGTGTGTTAATCTTGGGAATTTGCAATGAGATCATTCATCATTCATTCCCTTGGGCAAAGGGTTGGGAGCTGTCCTGGGTACTGAATCTCCGCACCAATGAAAATAATCTGGGTCTCTTGGTATTTCCAAGCTAAGAAAAGGAGACCAAAAATTGGATTATAACCATATCAGACATAGGGCTTTAGAAATTTAGAAATACCATGAAGAAAACACAACAGAATGGAATTACTGAAAGACACCAGCAGAATCAGGAAAGCCATTTCTAACACCTCTCTGAGGAGGTGATATTTAAATGTAATGTGAAAAAACAAAGAAACTCAGAGTACCTCTTGGAGGGGTTTTTCGTTTTGTTTTGTTTTTTCTTGAACAATCTGATGGAGGTGAGTGTTCATTATGTCACTATGAGCAATAAAGCCTTTGCATCACTCTTAGGAAAGACAGAAGGTATTTGTTTGGTAGAATGTTTGGTTTTGTTTTCTAAAAGTTTAGGAGCCAACTCTTAAAGCTATAAGTGGTAGTTAACACCCAACTCTATAACATGAGAAATATTTTAGTTCTTTTGTGTATGACTTTAACCTACTTCTTCAGAAAAATAAATGCCAAGCAGAGGTTAGAAACAAATGTTGGCATAAATATAAACATCCACTTTGTGAAGACTCAACCAATTTCCTGCCAAAAAATTATTTCTTTTCTACAAAGGTTAGGAGGGGCCTTAACCCAAATATTTGCTTGGGATTCAGACTTAAAACTTAACCCAGGGGTCTTGAAGGTAACCTAATGGAGTGTCTTTGATGAGGATCCTCATGTGCTTGGTGGAAGTGAGTGGGCAAAAACAAAATGAGGCTCGGGGAAGGGATGAGATTTTAGAAGAAGCAGAATATTGAGGAAGAGAAACTGCAAACAGATTAGTGAGAGTCAATTGATTGCCTAACTACAAATATCACTTGTGTGCTTCCTGTAAAGGAATCACCCAACTATTTCCAAGAGCATTTGATTGCTGTGTGGATGGCCTCTGTTGAGACACAGTTTCTATCCAATTGGATCTTACATTGCTCAGTGTCAGGTTGGCAATGTGTTTTGCATTAAACCCTTCAGCTTGTCAGGCTGGTGAGTAACTTTTCTGAGTGGGCAGCTAGACTTGTTCATGGGACTTCACTTCTTCCTTAGAAGCAAAAATAAAGTAGAGATGATGGTGGTGGTGGTGATGATGATGGTGATGGTGGTGGTGATGGTGGTGGTGGTGGTGGTG